>MU159597.1:436268-475032 GCA_015888305.1 Antheraea pernyi | reverse complement strand
ATACTGCCAGCTGATGCACCTCCTGCACCGGTGTACTGCCACTCCTCCCGCGAGTGCAGTCATCCACCGTTGCTGCGTTCTTTTCAGCTGCTTCCATTGACACGGCCAGTTTAAACGCCTTTTCGAACGTAATATCGTCTTCCGTAAAGAGTTGTTGTCTAATAAACTCGTTTCTCAACCCACAAATAAATTGATCCCGCAAATTTTCTTGTAGACTGTCAGCCGTGAATCCGCAATTCCTGGACATCTTTTTTAAAACCGAAACAAATTCGGCAATACTTTCTTCACAGGTTTGGATTCGTTGTCTAAACTTAAATCGTTCTGCCAACCTACTAGGTTGCGGTTGCAAATGATTTTTCATAATTGTCACAAGCTGTTCATAAGACTTAGATGACGGTTTGTCGGGTGCACACAAATTTACCATAAGTTCATAGCTCTCACTCCCTATTAAAGTGATTAATGTAGGCACTTTTAGTCCTTGCTTAATATCATTGACCAAAAAAATACTGTTCGAGCCGATCAATATATAAATCTCAGTTGTCATTAACAAGGTCAAAATGTCCTATTTTACCAACGGCCATTTTATTTCGTGAAACTAGTCACAAAACACGTAAATATTCGTCCAGGAAACGCTTACACAACACTGCACTAACGTAAGTCTGTATCCAGCTCGTCGCCAGTGATATGAATGTCCAAAACGTTATATTTTAGGGAGCTTAATGAAACACAACCGTACTGCAAGACGCCTATAATCGGAGAGAGAGGCAGGTACATGACAGCTTAAAACTACTTATAAAAATATTACATTATATAAATCTACCTACATATATGACAATTATCCATTGTATTTAATTTATTATTAAAATTACAACTGTTAGTAGAATTTACAGAGCTTGCAACACTATATCACACTTGCGGAGTAGTTTCGATGACGTCTAATAATCGATTACATTGTTAAAACAAGTTTATAGTTTTGAATAATGTTTGATCGATTTATATTATTACTTATAATTGATATTATGATCTAAGTGAGTTCTTTATTAGTTCATATAGAACATTTCGATTGAAAGTCTAAACCTTAGAGATCGGTATGTAAAACGGTTTTAAAGGTGCGACAGTCGATTTTAAGAGAATCTTATTACTATCCTTTTAAAAACCACTAACTGTCGGTGCCCAGCGTGACTATACTCATTCTATAGAGACGAGGAAATTGTTTTCTTTTTTTGTTTATTTGAACTCTACTACCAGCCATGTTTATACTAGATTATTATAGCGTTTGAGAACGATCTCAACTGCTTTAAATGACGATGTGGTATAAAACGGTAAATACGCCTGAGGAATTTGGGTCTCAAGTGAAGCTGTCGAAACAAATTTTGAGTTTTAGCGTTTGACAACAATTTCATCGGATATTAAATGATGATGTGTTTTTTCTTTATTTCATAGGAGGCAAACGAACAGGTGGGTCGCCTGATGTTAAGTGATCACCACCGTCCATAGACGCTTGCAACACCAAAGGAGTCGCAAATGCGTTGCCGGCCTGTGTTTGGGAAGAGAAGGGGGAGAGGAGGGGGAGAGGGGACAGGGAAGTGGGCCTCCGGCGTTCTCACTGATCGAACGAAACGCTACAATGCAAGCACTGTTACTTCACGTCGGTTTTCTGTGGTACTACCCCGGGCGAGCCGACCCATTCATGCTGAAACCAATAATAGCTTCAGCGTGGCTCTACCACCTAAATAAAATGTGGTCTAAAATGGTAAACATGTTCAAACTATAAGGGGCTGGTTCTCTAGTGCACCCGCCGGAACACACCGCCATATGCTTGGCGATAGACTTTCAACTTGAGGGTGGTAGCTAGCTAGGCGAATTTAGAAAACACCTTACCACCATTCTATGGTTTCGTCGCGATGGTTTCCTACACCGAAGGCTCAGACTCAGTTGCTAGGTTTCGAGCCTACGTCCATCAACGTGGTGTCCGAACACGCTATCAACCAAGTCATCATGCGCTTAACTTGAAAATAACAGTTATTCAGACGGGTTTAGAAAGAAGTTTTACTAATTAAATAAACTCTATTTGAGTAGAAATGGTTATTAGCTCACTTGTTTTTTCTTCAACACGCAGTGGCGTTATATCGTACAGCTATTAAAGCATAGTTAGAATTGTTATGTCACTCGTGTACGTAAGTGTGCGCTAATAATTCGATATCGGGCTTTCATAGCCTCCGGCGAACGATGAAAGTCGAAATCTTTCGTTTATTTTCTATAAACACACCTACATGCTTTTATTTCGTATCGTTTAGTATGACCAATATCAAAGCAATTATAATTTGGACACGTTAAGTTTTGCTTCAAACATTTTTTTTACTGAAATCTTCTTTTTGAGCGGTATTTTTTGGAAGGAGATAAATTCATGATTTCGCTGTTATGACATGTTAATAAGCGTGACCGATCGTATTGCGCTCGAGCGGCTTGCGTCAGATTAAGAACGCGTAGTACAGTGGTCCCTGTATATGTCATATTGATATCTCGTATTGAGTCTGTGCAGCTCATCATCATCATTTAAGAACACTTAATAAATTGTAGATGTAAAAACGTATATAATTATTGCTCCGAGTGCCAATAGATGTGAAAACCACACTAATGTAAATAATTTCCATAGGTATACAAATTATGAAATTTAAATAATCTAGACTATTACTTAAAATAGAGAACATATTTATCCAATTGTTTTAAGTCTTAACTTCTAGAGGCAGTCCTTATGACTGCCTCGACGTCTCTTACTCCCGTTAAAAACAATTAATTTATGAGTGACATAACCTCCAAGACTCGACTCGACAATACTCGACAAAAATTAATAGTAAGGATACGTACTGGCACGTAGTATATTAATAAAATATAATTGTATTTTATGTACTGAACAATTGGCGTTATTTTATGGGATTATAAGATATAAATTGATGATTTTGAGAGATATATAATATTGGTTTTAAAAGAGATCTAAAGATTTGCTATTCAGGGTACTAACTTACTCACGAGTCATATGTAAGGAAAAATTATCATATAAACCTAAAAGTATTTACAACGAAAAAAATTATTTTTAAAAATATTATTTAAAATTAAAAAAACATTTCATGTACCTCGTATTATTATTATGAATTCATCTAAAATATAGACTATAAAATATTTTGTAATCGAAGAATTTTTTTAATCGACTTTTGGAGGAAACTTTGAAAACAACATCAATTTTGTAGTGAGATAAAAAGATTTACAGTTGTTAGATGAACATCCCTCAACGGGTATAAAAATGGACATGAAATTATACCATACACTTGGATTACTATAATTTACTTTTGTAGAAACTTCGTGAACAAAATATCGTAATTTTGTATTTTGCGCTATCTAGTAAGACGTTGCCGAACTAGTACAGATAGAATTAAAACTATATCTAACATGAATCATTACAATTCATAGAAGAATACAATTTGTTAGACATAACAAGCAAAATGTATATTAGTTCATGCGTGACACGATTGCTTGTACGTAAAAGGCGTACGCAATTTTATAAGTGCGAAACTCACGTAGAATCACCTAACTGCCAATGTGATGTAATATCTGCCTTGTGGAAATAATAATATTGCACACTCAACAGTAGACATTTGGCCAAACATCTTTCGGTTTTATCCCAAAAATGTCAGTAAACGCTAAAGTACGCAACTTTTTATAGCGCTATGTTTATTTGATGCTTATATTGCTAACAATACATGTATTTACTAATAAAGAATTAATCTAGAACAATTAATCTTGTTAAATATAAAAAAATAAGATCTAATTATGATGTTAATTCAATGTTTTTATAATAGGTCTTTGAACCTATGAAATTGCCGTTCTGCAGTATTGGCCATTTCAAACCAAAATAATTTTTATTTGGCTAAGAATTCTAATTACAAATTAATTTTATTTTAAAAACATGGAATTCTTTTTCCAAAAGTAGTCATTTGTTTATTGATTAGTGTTACATTTTCATCGCATTTCAATCTTTTTTGTCATCATGGATACGTAAAAAATTCGACTAATTATGGAATATGAGTACCGTCGTGGCAGCAAAGCAGCACAAGCGGCACGCAAAATCAACGACGTTTACGGAGCTAACACTACAAACCAACGCACCACCTGTTATTGGTTTGCTCGCTTTCGTTCTGAGATTTTCGACCTGAAAATTGAACCTCGCGGTCGTCCGAAGACTTTGGTCGACAATGACGAATTAAAGGTGATTGTGGAAGCTGATGATACACAATCTACGGCTGAATTAGCAGCAGCTTTCAACGTTAACGTCAAAACAATACTGGTCCATTTGCGTCAAATTGGCAAGATAAAAAAGCTTGACAAATGGGTGCCCCACGAACTCAATGATCGCCAGCGGGAAGTACGCGTCGAGACGTGCCTTGCACTGCTCAACAGACACACAAATGAAGGAATTTTGAACCGCATTGTTACCTGCGATGAAAAATGGATTCTGTTTGATAACCACAAGCGCTCAGCAAGTTGGTTGGATCCTGGTTCAGTATCTAAACAATGCCCTAAACGAAAACTTACCCCTAGAAAAGTTATAGCCACTGTTTGGTGGTCTAGCGCCGGTGTGATTCATCACAGCTTCTTACCAAACGAGGTGAGCATTACTGCAGATGTGTACTGTGAAGAACTGAACACAATGATGGAGAAGCTGGCACATCTCCAACCAGCATTGGTCAATCGCTCGTCTCCGCTGCTCCTGCACGACAACGCGTGACCTCATACTGCACAGCAGACGGTCTCCAAGTTGCAAGAACTGGGGTTGGAAGTTCTCCGTCATTCGCCCCACTCACCAGACCTTACGCCTACAGGTACAGACTACGACTTTTTCCAGAATTTGGATAACTCCTTGGCGGGAAAAAAATTCAATACCCGAGAGGCAGTACAAAATGCCTTTGAATAATTTGTTGCCTCTCGTCCAGCTGATTTCTTTAAGAAAGGCATCAATAAACTGCCACTACGTTGGCAAAGATGCATTGATTGCATGGGTGATTACTTCGATTAATAGGTACAAATAAAAAATACATGAAAAAAATTCGTTCAAGTTTTTTCATATAAAACGGCAATTTCATAGGTAAAGACCTAATAATATTACTGATCCTGATCTGATTTTTTATTAAATAAACATACAAGAAACATACAATAGAAATTCAAAACTAACCTATTACTTTTTAATAATAGTAAAGACAACTTGTTAAGCATAACTTCAAAACTTATTATTTAATTAAGTATGGAAAGAAATAAATACAAAATATACATTATTTTTTATTTCTATACACAGGGTTTATCACAAATATTGTAAGTATATATTTTATATCTGCTTGTTAATTTTATAGTCTTTTTTAACTACTAATAGGCCATATTTGAAACTTAATTCACAAGAAAAAACATATGATATCAACCAGGCATTAAATGTTTTTTTTTTATTGTAGCACGGTAAAACGATTGCACTGTGCCTGATGGTAAGCACAGTACAATCCACAAACAATGGTGACCACCGAGTGACACACTATCCATCGCCGGTCGCCTCTGTCATGCCGGCCTGCGAAAAGCTGTATATGCACAGGCTGATCCCGAAACGCGACCCGCAGAAGCGAATCACTATGACGGACTTTTTCGCCATATACATGGTGGTTGCGACCCAGTCAAGCTGTAAACCCCTACCACCCCGCTTTCGCCATTGCCATTCGTTATTCAGCAAGGTGAATGTGAAGGTGCAGGTGAGGTTGGCTTGAGTGTCTCCAGTATTGGATGTTATTCGACACCCCTTACACCCCATATTTATACATATTAAAGGCTGCCTTTTGTGTTTTTAATTAGTAATTATAGCATTGCTGATTAGTGCCCAAGTATAATTATTATAAGCAACCTAGATACTTCAATTTCGGCCGTGGTTCAGTACGAATGTGAGATTCATCGAAACTAAGATTCTATTGTATACACAGATAATGGGATAATTAAATATAAGCTATGATTATTTGCGCTCCACAGTTCTACTTTTATTGGGGTGTACCAGTCTTGCTAGTAGATATAACTTCATATGATATGATTCTTATATAATGTACGAGTACTTAACATTTGAAACAAAGAACTGGTTTAATTTGCGTTAGACAGGAATTTTACTAAAGTTATGATATTTATTCATCGTACAGTAATATAATGTAGCTCGGGAGTAATTTAATATAATTATTAAAAATATAACCGACTTCTTCAAAGTAAAAAGTTTAAATTAAAACAGCAACATCTATACAGATATAGTAGACTTAAATTCAAATGTTATGTGCTGACATCTGTTTACTTCTCGTCAAATTATTTATGTTAGTACTCTGCTAATTGTGTACTCATGTAATGTTGTTTGTGTTAATCTGAATTCTAGTATTAATTTAAATAATATATTTTGAATATTAATAGTTGAGATAAAATTGACAGTAACATTAAAAAAAAGTTTTATATCATTTTTATAATTTAGGAACAATAAAAATGTTTCTGGTTCAAAGACAAGTTACTAGATGTCGCCGTATATCTTTGGACATTTTTTTACGAAGTAGATGCGATTGATAGATAGATTGAAGTTGATGCGCAGAACACAAATTTAGGTATCAGAGGGACGCAGGTGAGATAAAAGTAGGTGGTTTGTAGGTGGTAGAGCCACGCTGTATCTACTACTGGTTTCAGCATGAATGGGTCGGCTCACCCGCGGTACTACCACCCGACACACAGAAACCAGACGTGAAGTAACAGTGCTTGCAGGCCTATCTCCTCTTCCCCCCTCCCCCATTCCCACTTCTCCCCCCCAAACACAGATTGGCAACACACTTGCGACTCCCCTGGTGTTGCTAGTGTCTATGGACGGCGGTGATCACTTACCATCAGGTGACCCGTCTGTTCGTTTGCCTCCTATAATATAAAAAAAGCAAGCTCGCCCGTCCTCATATCTCGCCCCCTATTGTACGTTGACACATGTGTCCTGTCATTACTAGTTGCAGTACAGTCGTATTCAGAATAGTTTTATTTTGTTCATTACATGTTATTGATATTTTCGTTGTTTTGTTTTTCATATATGTAGTCCGGTGAAGCTGAATTTTTTTTTTCATATTTATATTTATTATTATTAGAAACCCTAGCCACTTCAAAAAATGATGTTTATTGGAAGGCGTAGTTTATTACAAATTATTTATGTATTATGAATCTATTTTATTTACAAAAATGGTAATGTAATAGGCATAATACCTGCAGATTATATGATATAAGATATATCCCAGAAATAGAAATAAATACTGCATTCAATTAAAGTACGTGATCACCCAAAACTCATTTTTTTAAGCCAAAGGTTAGTAAACAGGCAGATGGCCTATCTGATGTTTAATGGTTACCGTCGTCTATGGACAACTGCAACACCGGGGGCGTCACTTTTATGTTGCCGACCTTGATGAGCGTGTTTCAATTCCTTTTTGAAGAGCCCTATGTCATAACTCTGGCGGAACACTGTACCAGGTAACTCATTCCACAACACCAAAGTGCGCATAATGAAGCTTCTAGAGAACCTTACGTCTATTCTCATTTTGCTGGGCTTTAGGGTATGTAGATGATCAACTGAATGAATGAGATGAGGGAACCATATCAAAAAAAATTTCAGAACACTCTCCGTATACATGCGGTAGAAAACATACAGAGATCCAATGTCTCTGCAAAATTCTAATGACTATAGACCGCATGTCAATGCGCATTGCACGTCTTTTCATGGAGTTAAAAGGAGAAAGCTGGTAGGCAGGAGCACCAGCTCAGATGTGCGGGCATTACTCCATATGAACCATATGCACCTTATAAAACAAAAGTCGTTGCTTTGGGTTAAAGTACGGCTTTGACCAGTTGAGGATTAAATGTTATTTTGATTTAATTATACCTGACAAATACACGATGTGGCGAACTGTTAATATTCTAGCTTTGTCTATTGTTCGGCTACTATTGTCCATTTCTAGTTTTCACTGTTGTTATATTAACTCAGTAATGATTCAATTTTAATTGTCTGTTTATTTTTATAACTAATTCTTTGCAAATATTCTACATATATATGTATGTAATCTCGTGCGTATGTATATGTCTGCTCAATTAATATAAAGAGGTTTACGTAAAGTAGCTGTCAAAACGTTTACAATATGGCACAATCGAAGTCCTATCTTTATTTTATAAAATCTTCTGAAAGTAACAACGTGGTCGTTGTACTGCCACATTCTTATTATTTAATGGAATAGGCAAATATCTACTTGAATAATAATTTATTAAAAACGTAATATCGAATATTGTACGTATAATATCGAGACATAGATTAATAAATGTCAATGGTGAATTCCTATAATAATATTTTGAATTTGTTTTGTATTAACTTATTGACTGTACTATGCGCAAAGCCGAATTCAACGCTATATTCAGAGCGGCCAAAACATTTGACGCGGACTTATATGTTGTTATATTTTCCAAATTTTGTTATACGAGTAGATTTCTATTATAAAGGAAATTAATATTGGTTATGACGTTAAAAAAATGTCTATCTGTTTGTATGTCCGGATTTAACTCAGAAAGTTTGAAGTTTTGTCCACGGAAATGTCATCTGAAATCAATAACCTTTTTAAATTACCCAAAACACTTTAAAAAAAACCTTGAACTTACATTTGATTAAATAAGATTTGAAAATCCTAATACGGACGGAGCTACGTGCAATTATTAGTTTACACGTAAATTCACTTTGTTTTTATTTAGATTTTTGCACTTTGTATCTAATAGAGTTTAGCCGCTATGCTCTTTTTAAATTAACATTTGTTATTACATTTTATGCATATGTTATGTATTGTATGCACATTTTATTTCTATATAATTTGATAAGTTCTCAATGTATTTAAGTTAAAATGATGATTCTTTTTCCAGCTTTGTTGAGACGCCAGTCATAGAACTGCACGGAGGGCTGTGGAGATACAAGTTGACTGAAGACAGGTGTTGCAAGGGTGGAGTGATTTGACGTCATAATGGTGGAATCATGTCCAGTCGCTCCCGGAGGAGCGCGCCCTCTGGAGGCGGGAGTATGCAACGCAGATCACTAGGGTTGTCTCATTCTCTACTTTAAATTAAAATGCTCGTTGTAAATATTTTTATAAATGTATTTATCTTTGTTTGAGCACGAGTTCTCTTCTTCTCTTCTCTTGACCGATTGTATATTCTACTATCATGAAATTATTGTTCTGATTGGATGTCTTATCAAACATATCTTTAAATAACGTCTTATGATATAAAAACGTACGTATAAACGTACAGTATAAAAATGTAACAAAACAAATTACATTAAATGAAAATTATATAAAGTATTATCTTAATAATAGATCATTATTTCAATAACATCTTCTGACAAATATCAACAAGTTTGTTTCCAGAGAACATCATATTAAGATGGTGTCTCAGCTATGCTCCGCTATATCGGAACAGTAAATAGATGTACACAATACTAAAGTTATAATAAATGTCATAATAACGATTGATTAAACTATTTGTTATAAATAACTCATGTGTTTCAGTTACTTAATCAGCAATCACTAGGTCCCGACTACATCCACCCGACTTATACGGGATGATTGTTTAAAGGTTAACACCCTTCAATCCTTTAACCACATTTAACATATAAAACAATAATATCAAAACAAATACTAATAAACAACAACACCAATAATAAACCTTAGTTAAACTTAGTTCTAAATTTTTTTAAAGTATGGAAATGATACTTTTAAACGTGAAAAAATCACACCTAGGTTCATTGTACAACATTAAAGGGATGCTTTTAAAGGTTAACCATTACGTAACTGTTTATCGTCGGAATGCCGCACGGTCGAAGAAAAGAAAACGGGGCGCGGGTCGAACTGCGGAGCGCGGGTGGGACTGCGCGTCACGGTGTGATTCATTGCTTTCCTTATTATTACACCAGTTCGTTTTTGCGTAAATCACCTGATGTTGAGTATATATCAGTTTTGTTGTTCTCTAGATAATTAGTTCAAATATTAAGCACCTATTTTTTAAATTAATTTAGAATGAGAAGCGAGTACTTAATAGCCTATGTAAGTATTGCAATTCTTTAACCTTTAACCATGTTGTATATTATGTGTATACACTTGAAATACTGCACTTCTCAAAACTCATATAAGACGATCATGATATTATTTTATTATGGTAATACGTAATAACAACAAACGTAACTATTGTAGGATGCACTCCTTGTCAGACAGTAAGTGTTGCTGAAGAAGATGTCTGCAGGTTCGAATCCCGATATGTACCAACAATTTTTTTAAAATTCGCATACATACTAATTCAAATTAGTAACCCTATCGGCTGACAGTGAAGGAAAACATCGTGAGGAAACCTGAACCTGAGAAATGTTCTTGTAGTACCACCGTATGTGCGTATAGGTTAATAGAACTGTGAAATTCTCTAAGTTTGAAGTCGTCAATACCTTGTGGGTTGGTGTGGTAATTATGTTCATGTCTTCCTTCGAGAAGAAGCCAATGGCCGAGCAGTGAGTCTGTTACAGGCTGATGATGATGCGCATCACCGAATCGAGCGAGACGATGTAATTGTTTGGAGGAACGCAAAATGAAATAAAAAGTATTCACTTATTAAATTAAAAGTTATATTAAACTTTACTGACAGCCCTGCGTAATGACAGCGCCGTATTCTCGAGAGATGGCGCGGTCATTTCATTTGGTTGTCGCCGCGCACTGTAAGCTAGTGCAGCGTTACGTGCTACATGGAAGTTTCATTAGCAGAGTGTCTCTGCTGATGTTCATGATTAATAACTCATGTTGTTCACAATTATATATACTATCTCTAGACCATTGCGGATGATTGTAATCATAGAATGTTTTTTTATGTGAAATGTATTATTGTACATGTCGGCGCTAGGCCAGATCCCCAGGATCCATCATAAAAATGATACCATTAATGATAACCAAATTAATTATATTTTCTTTTACAGCTCCACTCTACAATGATCGTACAAAAAATGTTTTTCTTAACTTAATTTCTTATTGCCTGTTTGTAACTCACACCGACTCCGCCATATCTTATTTTTTCATTAATAACATATTTTCTTTATTACAAACATAATTAATATCAACGGTTTACAAAACAATATAAAATAAATAAGAATATTGCAATTATTTTAAATCTTCATTAAAAATTGAAATATATCGTAATTAGCTTATTTAGAAATAATTATAAAAAACACACCGGAAATCGCATTTTATACATTTGTGGCAAAAATAAATCATATTTCTATTTTAAAATTCTTAAAACAATATTAGATTACAATTAAACATAACCAAAACTTTTTTTTTTTTATGTCATAGGTGGCAAACGAACATGTGGGTCACCTGCTGTTAAGTGATCACCACCATCCATGGACACTAACAACCCCAGAGGAGTCGCAAGTGGGTTGCCATCTTTCGGAGGGAAAGGTTAGGGGAGGGAAAGGGAGAGGAGAGAGGAGAGGGGAGGGGAGATGGGTCTCCGGCGCTCTCACTGACCGAGCGAAACGCAACAATGCAAGCACTGTTACTTCACGTCGGTTTTCTATGAGAGGGTGGTACTACCCCGGGCGAGCCGACCCATTCATGCTGAAATCAATAATAGTTTCAGCGTGGCTCTACCACCATGATATTTTATTAAATCTAATTAATTTAATTCGTTACTTATCATAGTAATCTGTTCGTACTTTTCTATATTTTATTTACTTTATAACAAAGATTTGCTGATAATATTTCCTGTGTTGTTTACGTTTCGTATTAGCCGATAGATGACACTACAGATAATAAAGCTTTGATTTAATTTGTTACTTACTTACATTGACACCAGATGGCTGTATGGTCGCACGCCCATATATACTAGTTGCTCGCCCTGCTAACGAAAAAAATGATACCAAATATTCCTTTTTACAGTATTACCGTGTAATTGATGAAATTACAACTGAACGACAATCTGTCAATGACGTCAATATCTTTGAAGATTTCTGCACTGTATTATTTGTCACTAATCTTTGAAGTGAGAACTTCTTTAGGCGCATTTAGTAGCATTTTTGGCAAGAGATAAATCTATAATTTCGCGTCATGACATGCTACGTAAGCGTGACCGGCCGTATTGCGCTTGTGCGGCTTACGTCAGACAAAATTCAAAAGAGAACACATTAATTTCATTGTTTTGAGTTTTTACTTCTTTCGGCAGTCCTTATGACTGCCTCTAATTTTTTATATGAGGATTTTATATCCCAAAATTTTCAAATATCCGTAGGATTTTCCAAACATTTTCTCTCATACAAGCCGTGTTCTGCCAATTACAAACAACATAAAGATGAATTAGACGAATAGGTTCAGTCGTTCTAAATTTGTATGCTTATACTATATACATTGATTTTTATTTATATGTACATATATTTAGTTATGCAAACTAGCGACCGGCCCCGGCTTCGCATAGGTGTAAGAGATACAGTCGGTGATAGTATTATATGAGCGACACATGTTAGCGATCGGATTATTAAAAGAAATGTTATTTATATAAAAAGGAAACAGTATTTGTGGAGAGCAATCTAGGTCTACATTTAATGCCAAATTATTAAATTGTATAATGATACTATATTTATCAGAATAGTGTCGCAAACAAATTGGGTATTATTTTTAAGAATATGCAAAACTGGAAAATGTTTTAGTGTGCTATCCTTAGCCATTAGACACGTAGACATTGATTCCGCTTTCGTTTATTTTATTATTCATGTTACAGATCGTTTTAAATCCTGTCATTTTCTTTCAATACCTGCCACTTCAGTATCTGCTGAAAGATTATTATCGAAAACATTATTAGTAATTAGAAAACAGAAATAGGCTAAGAGTAAGCCAAATTATTTGTATTAATTCTCGATCAAAGAAATTAACACAACGTTATCATACTTCAAAAATATAGTACTGTAATTTGTGTTGTAGTTTTTATTTCAGCAAGTTGCAAAATGTTTTTATTTATATAAGATCAAAATCTACCCACTCTGTTTCATTGTTCTTAGATCTATATTAAAGTCTAATAAATAGCAATAGTAGATATTTGCAAGACTTGCGAAACTTACTGCAAGAACGAGGCCAAAACAAAGACTTTTAGAGCACAAGACCAAGACTAGGTGTATTGACGCTAAACAAAGATTTAACTAAGTCTCGTCTTGGTCTTACAATTACACTACCGATATTGTGCACGTCTTGTATCGCTTTGCTCTTGAGAAATACGTAATTATGGGCCGGAGTTATGTTTGCCTATAGTAGGTATCCCAATGAAATCCTTTCTGCACTTGGATCTCACTAGGTTCTTAAGACAACTTTGATAAATATGGTCAGTGTTCGCTGACATCAAAATTTAACAACTTGAGAACCGTCTTTGATGTGTCTTTTAGACAGCCAGATAAAAAGTAATATACCTACCTTACCACTTTAAGGTGAGTGTTCACGGCTTAGCGAAGATTTTTGAGTTTTTAACATAAAGTAACAACAATAATTGAGATTTTTTATACTATACAAGTTTATCATTTGATGTTAATGATGTTAAACACGCTAAATCTAGAGAGGGTACTGGCTCTCGAGTGCAGCTGCCGAAACGCATCAACTGGTGCTTGGCGACAAGTTTTAATTATAATTTAATTTGAGGCTTGGCAAATATAGAAAAAATCTCTAACACCATATTTTGATTTCATCACGATGTTTTCCATCACCGGAAGTTCCGTTTCAGTTGCGTTATCAACACTGAATCATCATCGTTTTAAATGGATTAAATGAGGAAGATCAATTTTTTGGATTGCATTATATGTAAGTTTGAAGTCTATTTAAATGTTAACCCAAAATAAAATCTATAAGTATATATAATTTTAATTCAATAATTTATATATAAAAGTCATGTGTACGTGTGGTCCTAATTATTCATCAACTGAAAGACTTTATTATATCACCTAGATTGATCTTACTTGGACCTCGTAGGTAAAATTGTTTTCAAAGTCTAGATTTCTAATAATTTTTTGACTAATTTTTTTAAAGGATTATTAAGGAGTTCCCAAACAAAGAAGTCAATTTAAAATTTTCAACTTCCGATCACCTTAGTATATTTTTTATTTCATATTTGTTTGTATTCATAACTTATCTCTTCTATTTTATTTTTGGCAACCAGTCTTCTAGTAGACTATTACTGCCATTGTCAAGTGAGTATCGATATTACAAGTTTCTTGATATAATTTCAATGAACTAACAAGATGGTGGCCAACTAACACAAGATTATGGGTGAAATATAAAGACCACTACATGGCATTCCAAGATCCCACCAAAAACTCGTATTCATAACTTATTAATGTCCGTTAGAACATTGAAATTATCACAAGACGATTATGAACGTCAAAGCTACCACCGGTTCGGACAATCAACCCAC
The DNA here is from genome assembly GCA_015888305.1 of Antheraea pernyi. Lineage (NCBI taxonomy): Eukaryota > Metazoa > Arthropoda > Insecta > Lepidoptera > Saturniidae > Antheraea > Antheraea pernyi. The sequence goes on along the minus strand of MU159597.1, from coordinate 460,485 downwards.
ACATCAAGAAGAACCAGCAACAAACTCAAGCTGGTTTATCTTTTTATTATACATATTTTTACAAAAAATAGATAGTTACATTCATTATTAGTGGATGCACAGAGAGGGGCGTCATTTCCAGACGTCATAATCGTTCACATATTGATCCACCCTATAATAGTCTTTAGACATTAAACCCCGAACTCACTATCCGGCAAATCAGTAATGTGCTTTGGGACTTTGTTATAAAACTTAACACTATTACCTAAAAAACTGTTTTAGTCTTATTGAGCCAGGAACATGAAGTGACCAATTTGTTTCTACATCTAGTATTTAAATTATGTTGGTTTTTTACTGAAACCAGCTTATGTAAATTTTTGCAGATATAAATTATCAATATATATATATCTGTATATTGTGTTAATCAAACGAAACTATAAAATATCTTCTAATTGTACGTCCATTCCCTTCTTTGAAGTGACATCACTGTAACACGGGTAAATTAATATTTTTCCTTGTGACAAAAAACAAAATTTCTACTTAACACCTAAACCTGACGATGTTAATTTATATGTTATGTATAGAGCAATGTTCACATTTCAAACAGAGACATTCCCGTGTAGGATATCGTCCAATTACCGGTAGTCTGCGACAATGGTAACCTTTTAGCACCTCGGCTTTTCTGTTTGTCTTATATTCAATTGGACGTTCGGTATACAGGCCATATGTGGAGCGGCTGCTTGTCGTTTGTCACCAAGGTTTTTATTAAGGTGACTGCTCTCACCTGTACGTGATTTTTTCTAACGTAATTAAATAAATAAGTTCCGTTTTTCTCTAGTATATTTTTTTCATTTTATTTTTGCTAACCAATTTTTCAGATTATTACTGCCAGTATCATGTAGGTAATAATATTACAATCGTCTTGTGATAATTTCAATGTTCTAACGGACATTAATAAGTTATGAATACAAACAAATATGAAATAAAAAATATACTAAGGTGATCGGAAGTTGAAAATTTTAAATTGACTTCTTTGTTTGGGAACTCCTTAATAATCCTTTAAAAAAATTAGTCAAAAAATTATTAGAAATCTAGACTTTGAAAACAATTTTACCTACGAGGTCCAAGTAAGATCAATCTAGGTGATATAATAAAGTCTTTCAGTTGATGAATAATTAGGACCACACGTACACATGACTTTTATATATAAATTATTGAATTAAAATTATATATACTTATAGATTTTATTTTGGGTTAACATTTAAATAGACTTCAAACCTACACATAATAAAATCCAAAAAATCTATCTTCCTCATTTAATTCATTTAAAACGATGATGATTTAGTGTTGATAGTGTGTTCCTGGCAACTGAAACGGAACTTCCGTGATGGAAAACATCGTGATGAAATCAAAATATGGTGTTAGAGATTTTTTCTATATTTGCCAAGCCTCAAATTAAATTATAATTAAAACTTGTCGCCAAGCACCAGTTGATGCGTTTCGGCAGCTGCACTCGAGAGCCAGTACCCTCTCTAGATTTAGCGTGTTTAACATCATTAAAATCAAATGATTAAACTTGTATAGTATAAAAAAAATCTCAATTATTATTGTTACTTTATGTTAAAAACTCAAAAATCTTCGCTAAGCCGTGAACACTCACCTTAAAGTGGTAAGGTAGGTATATTACTTTTTATCTGGCTGTCTAAAAGACACATCAAAGACGGTTCTCAAGTTGTTAAATTTTGATGTCAGCGAACACTGACCATATTTATCAAAGTTGTCTTAAGAACCTAGTGAGATCCAAGTGCAGAAAGGATTTCATTGGGATACCTACTATAGGCAAACATAACTCCGGCCCATAATTACGTATTTCTCAAGAGCAAAGCGATACAAGACGTGTGCAATATCGGTAGTATAATTGTAGGACCAAGACGAGACTTGGATCGTTGTTTAACGTCAATACACCTAGTTTTGGTCTTGCGCTCTAGAAGTCTTTGTTTTGACCTCGTTCTTGCAGTAAGTTTCGCAAGTCTTGCAAATATCTACTCGAACAACGAAACAGAGTAGGTACATTTCGATGTTATATAAATAAAAACAATTGACCACTTACTTAAATAAAAACTACAACACAAATTTAATTACAGTATTATAACTGACATATGATAACCTTGCATTAATTTCTTTGATCGAGAATTAATACAAATAACAATTTGGCTGAATATTAGCCTATTTCAGTTTTCTAATTACTAATGATATTTTCGATAATAATCTTTCAGCAGGTACCGAAGTAGCAGGTATTGAAAGAGAAAGACAGGCCATATTTTATAAAATCGGAAATTCTGTCTCATGATTTCTCCGTCACTCCACAATGTCTTCCGAGCTGACGGCTCTCGGCTTACTTAAGTATTCCTCAAACTCGTCAATAATTAAACCATGAATACCACATCTATAGACGTACATTAAATGGAACTATCTGTTTGTAGAGCCAAAGTATCAATTTTTTTACTTAAGGGATATAAAAGTATGTACAAGAATAATACAATAAATATTTTTTTTAATTAGTTGTCTCTGAAACAGTTGGCCGATTATAATGAGACTTTCACTGACAGTTAGCTGACGACTTTGTTTATTTTTATTTTAGAAAAAAATAATATGGTTCCGCGTAATTGTGATAAACCAAAGAAGTAGTATTCAAGAAAGTGCGCGCTCCATGCTCACGTTAACACTGGGCAACATTTTTTTTTATAAATTCCACACGGTGGGAATAGCGATTAACACCTGGTATTAAGATATTCTCGCCTGCAAAATTTAGGTAATACTTTAAGTAGCTAAGTAATACTTTAATTTTAAGAAAATAAAAGAATCTATGTTAGGATGGGAAGTCGAGGTTTCGTCTTGATGGGTTACGTTACATGGTGAGACTAGCGTGCTCTATAAAATGCCTCAGTCAGTCTGAGTCATCCACATCCCCGTCGTCAACCGTGAGACCTGCTACATGGTCGCTTAGCCGCGCGACTGCCATCTGTTAGCTGTAGTTGCTAAGGATGGAGGGCGTCATTCGAATCTTCTGCTTCTTAAAACAAAAACGTCTTACTAGGGAGGATACCCGTGACAAAATCGAGCCCGTCCATGTGCTTAAAGATGGCAGCCCCACTATTGGTCCAGGGTCCTGCGGGTTAATCGACTAGATACATGAAATCAAACCGATTACTGAAACAAACTCGATGAATGAGAACGAGATGGAGAAGCGTCGAGTCTGCCATCTGCCCCGACAGTTTGCGTACATAGTATACCAAGACAGAGAAGAGAGAGCGTTATATGGATTTTATAAATGTAAATGTCGCATTGTCCGATGTAGCCGGAGAAGTGGTGAAGGAATATAGTAAAAATAACGAAAACAAAGTCGCAGTAAAAGATTATCTATATTATATTAAAACTGTAATAAAGCCAAATTTGTATATTAAATATCTTTATCATACGGCCTAGTGTTGTGCTAAACTATAGCTAAATGATTGTTTACATATTATTTTTGATTTACCCTTTTTATGTCTAAATAAAATAATATTAAAATTACAGCTATTTTAAAACGGTTTGATCATACTTTTTTTATTTACAAAAAATAACATCGGGCACATTATTGTTAATAATAAAAATATCTGATAATAATATTTCATGTTTTAGCAGCGTTTCAAAGTTTAAAGTGAAAAACAAAACATTCTAAAATTATTTAAATATCAACATTTTTGCCTGTAAAGGTGCGATAAGCACTAATAAATGCAACGTTTACCGGCAGCCAGGTAGCCTGCACGTTGTTCCCAAGAACATAAAGATATATAAAATAAGAGATATTAAAATTCGCTCTCGAAACCGTTGCTAGCTGTTAAACGAATAGTTGCAAGCAAGTGACAGATAACGCGTCGCTCATATCTTTTTCATATTTATATTTTCCTTCAATACAATGGAGTGTGAAAAAGTTTTAATACAAGTAGAAGATAGTTATGATAAAGTAATGGTAGAGATGATTATTTAATTTTATTTTTACGTATTGTGCATGTGCAGAGATTTTATCATTTAATTTACAATTTAACTCTATCAACTTGATATTTTATAATGTAAACTATACTGACTATATAGTAAACGTCTATAAAAAAGGGATAGGAACTTCGTTCCAACCGGGGTTCCATAAATGCCTCAAGTTTTTTTTCATTACCGCCAATATATGTAGGTTAGTTTTTATCTTAATTGAACCCGGTTGATGATGCTACGAGTTCTAGGCTTATTTTAGGATTTCCCACATACCATCTGGGTATATGTTTGAGTGAGTCCCTTGATAGTTTGGATTCATAATTGGAAACGGTAGGTGTGGCTGCAATCGGGTTATAGGCTTATTAAAATTTTTCGCGTTTATAAATACAATTGAAACCGGTGATAACTGATTTGGCGCAAACGAAGTTGCACGGGTCAGCTAGTTGATAAATACATTTACTTAGAAACGCTAAACTACGAAACAAAAGAATATATTTTGTCACTTACAAAACACGATGAACAAATAGTTGTTTTACTTGTTAATGAAAACCAAATTATATATATAAATAAATATAATATAAATACGTGTGCAAGAGGTCGTCAACTACTTTCCACGTAGTAATTTAAATCTAAAATCGCCAGTCACATGTTTGGTTAAGTTATTTATGAACAAATACGAGTGCGGCGGTTGGTTCGTTGGCGGCTTTTAGCGCGCGGCTCACGCGCCGCCCGCGAATACTTTCTGTAAATAAAAAGTGCTCTGTTGCTTCGGAAAGCGGAGCGACCTATGTAGTACTAGGCGAGCTAGTTACGCTCTAAACTTTACATCGAATTTATAATTACATAATTTTATGATAACAATGTTTTTAGATTTTAACATTGAAGTGAAGTGCATTTGAGCAATCAAGTAATCAATAATATCTGTATAAAAAAACATTCATTGCTTATAAACTAAATTGGTATATGTTTATGTATTTATATTATAGGCCTCCGGTTTTTTCTATTACAGTTTGTCCTGCGACTAAGGACTCCTATAAAGATTTTCATATTTCTTGCTATTTGGATCTGTGTTGGGGCAGTTACGTCTTTTATGTCGTCCTCCTCTTCTGTTTTTTTTTACCTCGGCTTCTTTTATTATATATATCTATATAATATCTGTAAATATATGTATATAACTCATTGCAAAGATGAATTCAAAAAAGTTTGCAATATGTTATTTTATTGATATTTTTTTAGATCATTCATTAATTCAGTCATGTCGTGTCCAGTAGTAAGCTCGGTTCTGTGACCAACTGTCCGTTTAACTGTAGAGCGATTGTTTGGCGTTGGAAGTGATCCGTTGTCGGGAAAGGTTTCACAGTTCCACACGGCTTCCGGTTATCGGGAACATTTCTACATCTGTCTATATACGTTTTAAACTTTCAGTTTACGGAATATGTAATACTTATACGTTCTTCTTATGTAGCGCGACAAACAGACAACTTTATTGTTATTGGTAAGAATAGGTTAATCCAGAAAAAACGGCTACTCTCGAATGATTATAAAATTATAAAAGAAAATGATATTTTCTACAACAAACAAATAGTAATATAATTACACTATGTATAAACAAGTTGATACAATATTTTTAATCATTAATTCACCACAATTTATTTAGTCAGAAGCAATTTTTTGTTCTTGTTATTATAACCATCTATCTGTTACATTAGTGTCGCAGCGTGATGAAGAAGATTCGAAAAAAAAATCGTTCGTATAGAAGCGATTTAGCAGCGCGCGGCCCGCGATACCTTATTAGCAATAAACAATGTTGGGGTGCGAACACCTATGAGTTTGCGACGTGTGTCCCAATTCTTGAGCTTTCAGCGACAGATAGATAGATACCACTTCAATCGACGTGGGATCGAAACCGGCAACTATTTTAAAGTTTTGGTGAAAGAAAATGTTATTATGAAATCACAGTATGGAGGTAGGATTTTATTCTCATGATCGCTTAGCTAACATTATGTACTTGAAAATCTGTCGCCAAGCATATATTTTTTTTTCTGTGACTGTGTTAGTAAACTAGGGAGTTGACCTCTCTCCACCTTAGTATGTTCCTATTTTAGTTCGTATCGTCATTTCATATTCAGTATAATTGTAGTCTAATGATAAACTCACAATATTTAAAAGGGAATCTGATCTTTTATTATTTGTCGTAATAAAATTCCACTATATAGTTGCATCTCTTATTATGCTTGGTATAGTGTAGATGAAGAATTATAGTAACACTGTACAAAGAAATTCTGTTGATCTGACCAGACGATTGGACTTTGGAATCAATTCCATCTGCAGCTCAGCATTGTTCTTAATCTATTTGTTAAACGATTTATGCAGTGATTTTGTGTGAAGAATACAAATATGCATGTTATATTTTTAATCAACAAACAAATTTTAAATCAAGTGTGATACCCAAGAATACAGTATTATCAACTAACCCTATAAAATTTCCTTCGACCTTGATGCTAACATCAATTCGTGGAACATTAGGCAAAGTAAATGTCATAGATTTTGTTTTATCTGTATTTAGTACTTAGTTATTTAATGCAAATCAATGAGAAATTTTGCTTAAAGTATTATTTAGATGCTCAACCTCTGAATCTATCATTTTCACTTGAAATATAAGTGAAGTATCGTCTGCGTAAAGCATCACATTAGCACAGTTATTAACCATTAGCGGCAGATCATTTATGTATATTAGGGACAAAAACGGTTCTAGAATAGAGCCCTGTTGGACGCGCAAACAATCCCACAGAGGTTACCCTATGTATGTTAAGTTTCTGACAACGATCTTTTAAATAAAAATAAGATAAGTCGAGAGAAGATTCATAAATACCATAATGTTTTAATTTAAGATTAAGCGTACTATGGTCAATGGAATTGAAAGCATTTGACAGATCGCAGAATACACCAATTGCATTCTGCGACTCCTCCCAGTACCTCAGTATATAACTTATAAGTGTTGCACCAGCGCCAGTAGTAGATTTAGATTTCGTGAAACCAAACTGTCGACCATCCAGAAACTTATGCACATAGAAATATTCCACTAATTGTTTGAGCATAATCTTTTCAAAAATTTTATTTAACGACGGAAATACAGAAATAGGTCTATAGTCCAAGACTACTTCTGCAGCCTGATTTAAATAAAGGAACCACTTTGCTTATTTTCATTAAATAGGGGAAGTTCCTTTTGCTATACCTTGGTTAAGTATATGAGCCAAATGCGGTGAAATATTGACAATTAAGAACTGTACTACTGTTACCGATATTCCCCATATGTCTTCGGTGTGTTTTTTTTATTTTTTTTTTAAATTTAATTGCTTGAAGGCCCTTATTATTTCACCTGCACTAATAGATGATAATTTCAATTTTGAATTTATGGGTGTACTCATATTTTTTAAAAGAGCTGCGGCACCCTGGACTGATGTTATATTCTTTGTTACAATAGTTGTAATTAGTTTGAATAAAAATAGTATTTTTCATTAGTAAGGTGTCTTTTTCAAAGAATATTTGGTAGCTAAAAATAACGCGTATTTCTAATACGATTTAAATCTTAAAATAAAAGAAAGTTAACAGATCGCTTCAGTTTTTACTTTGTGTCACAGGAAATAAATCACTAAGGTTAAAACATCATTAATATTAAATCAGGACGCGGCGGTGGCGGCTCTGATTTATAAACGGAGGGTCCCGAGTCCCCTTTACTATTTGTGTACATTAAAACTTGGTTTATCTTGACTTACTGTGGTCTATTGCTTCGGTAAACAATTCAATACTTTGTTCTCGATTACAAAATATATTTATCGAATATAGTATAATTGTATACGACACTAGACATGAACTGACCTGACCATAAATAACTGACTAGGAACTTCTTTCATAATAAGAAATTTGCCTTTACTGTAACAGCTCTAAAAATGTTAGATAAACATCGACAAATCACAAAATAATTACTCTCAAAATGACATACTTCAAAGCGACGGCGGCCTAGTGATTAACGTGTTTGCACACCTCGTCGATGGACGTACATTCGAATCCTTGCGAGTGAGTCGGAGCTTTTCGAGAAGGCAACAGTTTATTACAATGATTCATTATTGATGTAAAACAGTTATCGTTGTATTCTTGAATTTTCTCCGGTGAAACTGTTAAGATCTTGCTAGGTCAATAGCGTAGTCAGTTCGAAAAAAAAATAAACCTTGAATTTCCAAAAAAATTAATGCGATTGAAATCTCTGACTCCCTTTACCGGCAAAGCACAATTGTCTCAAATTTTTTGTAATTTAATTGTGTTTACTAGTATCTTGGCATGTACCAATAAATACCTTAATTGAATGTTATTTGTAAATTGTACTTGTGTTGAATTATTAAATTGGAATGATGTTACCTCAATTGTTATTTGTTATGTTTGTCGTTGCAATTTTATTAATTTAATAATTTTGTCTTTCATGTCTCGTGCGTGAATATTCGTTTAGGTGTGGTAAGTATGGTATAACAGGATTTATGAGGCTGGTTCGTACGTCTGATTGTATGCCTTTTACACCTCATAGTTCCAAATATACGTTGGCGCCACAATGTTGATGCAATATTGTTAGTGCCAATTTGTTGGTTTTGTTATGTTGGTATTTATATCGACAGAGTTAGATCTTGTTCATAGAGTTTGTATATTCTAGGTACGCGATGGTGATGGTAGTGTGTTAGAGTGAGACGGATGTACTGTAGATAGGAAAATACCCTCACGTGAGTGAGGCGACGTGTGAAAACTGTCGGCGTGCGCGACTCATTTACACAGATACAGGCTGATATTATTTTGTGAGGTTTAATTTTGGTGCATATTGCATTATTGACTTCCTGTTTGATTATATGAGAAAATATTCTTGTAGCGTTTTCATTTATTTGTAAATTCTACTATAATGAATAGTGCAGAGAATTACAGAAACTGTTGCTTGATTTAATTATGCATATTACCTTGATTAAAATGCTTCGGGAATGTGCATTCATTTTATCTATGCTCAATAGTAACGTCAGTAGATATATATTATAGGAATAGACGTTGAATTGTCAAAATACAAATATTTCTCCCGGTTACTGATAAAAATTCAAACTACAAAGTGACTTTTTGGGACGGTTCTTTTAATATGATTCTCGGACGCCATCTATTCAAGTAAGAGTATATTAAAATTACACTATTGCTATTAATTTATTGGTTTTGTTAAATGTTATTGCGTTTTAAATGTTGTCAAACTACAATCAGAATAACTGATATTTTCCGTCGAAAAATACAACAGCAACAGTTGTTATTCTAATTACAATAAAGAAAGCATGCAGACGTGTTTGGTATTTTATAAATATAAAAAACCTTAGTGTTTATAATAAATTAGACAACAATTTATAATTTTAAATTAAATTATCAAGGATTAATTAATTTTTTACACTATAGACTAATGTTCAGAACTTATTATCAAAATACAATAGCTATAAAATTAAATAAAAAATATAATAAAAAAGCAGCCTGTTCGTATGGAGCGTAGTTCACATCGAATTTTGACATTTACCTGCTAATTGACGTATCAGCTCGGTGCTACCGTGCGCCCGCGCCGCTTCCGGTAGCGCCGGCACTCATTTATACACATTCCATATTCAACATTTAAAATTTTGAACATTAAGTGTTCTACAGACTAACAGATCTAATATAAATACTGTTTAAACTTACATCTCACTTTATTTTACTTTATAATAATACCTAAGTTCCTAATCCCCAATGTATTTTAATTACTTAATTTATGCTATGAGACAGTCCTCATGAACGTCATTACTACCACCCGATTGGCCAAATAACCTAGTCATCGAAAGGAAATGGTGAAAAACTCGATCTTGTTTTATCATTTCATCATGCATTTCAACTAAAATATATTATAGTTACATTGGTTCTAGCAGTAGCACAGAGAGGATTTGATCTATCCAATAAAGCAGCTCTTAAAATCAAAACCCGCTTGACATAATGCTTCGACTTACAGTCTGGCGTATCGGTAATGATTTTTGGGACCTTCCTGTAAAAACTACAATTATTACTTTAAAAAAAATTACTGGTCTTACTGAGCCTGAAACACGAGATGGCAAATTTGTCAGTGTTTCTAGTATTTAAATCACGCCGGTCTTTAAATGCAGCTTTTCTAATTTTTTGTGGACATACATTATATTATCAATTACCGCGACAAATAGGCAGCGACATTTACGATAAGTTCTAATTACTGCTTTTTTGGTACTAGTTCAGCAAAATGACTGCACAATACCTGATGGAAAGTACAATACAGTCCAAAAACGATGGCGACTGTCGGTATTCAATGCCAACGGCAGTCGTAGCCATCATGCCGACCTGTAAAAGTGGCTCTTCATGCCTCGTTTGAAGGACCTGATGTCGTAAGAAGAAGGGACGAATGACTTATATGATATTTATATGTTCACACACATTTCGGTATTTTCAAAATTAATAAAATCGTTGCAAGCTTTGGTAAAGTTTACAAGGTAAGACATTGTAATTGTGTGATTTTGCGATCACCATACAGCTGTTGTATCATCCACCATAATAACACGTTTACGCGTGATCTATTCCGGGATCAGCCGGGTGGTATATGTACCAAGCGGGATCGGAGGAATATGTATCAGACGGGATCGCATACTCGCCCTCTAGGTTTATTGTACTTAGCACCATACAACCCTAAAACCTACAAAGCATAAAAAAACATTAAATAAGCAAAATGTGAAACGTATTTTTTTTTATTGTAACATGGCAAAGTGACTTCACTGTGCCTAATGGTAAGCACAGTACAATCCAAAAACAACGGCGACCACCGAGAGATACAACCTCCTCCGTCAGTCGTTGCTGTCATGCCGGCCTGCGTAAATGTCTCTTCACGTTACGCTTGAAGGACCCCATGTTATAGGAAGGCGGGAACACACTAGTCGGGAGATCGTTCCACAGCTTCACGGTACGGCAAAAATAAGATGTAGCTAACTTTTTAGTTCATGTCCAGATAGGAGTTACCGTAAAACTGTGGCTAAGTAGACCAGCGCGCGTGGTTCGGTTGTGAAAAGGAGAAGAAGGGATTAATTTGAATAACTCTTGAATAAAAAAAATAGCCAATACAATACAATGATTACTTCTCCACTACTATAGGTATATATATAAGGAATAGATATTTGATTATTTATTAATAATGGATAAAGTTAAAAAGTTTTAACTGAATTTAAAAATGATTTTACCTGCACAAAGTTATATTATCAGCGAGTAATATGGTCTATATTTTAATTAAAAAAATTACATTAGCGAGAGTAAAGCCGCAAACAAAAGTTAGTAATTAATAAAGGGTTATAAATAATTCATGAAAATTAGAGTTCCGATCGGACCGTTGACGTGAGCGGTCGTCCCTTCTGCTGCACGCTCTACGCTCGATCTCGATACTCGCGAGTTAGTGACGTTCGTTACTACTTCGAGCGTGTTCGGTTTTCGTCATTTGCACACCTGCACTTCGCACCTGTGCTTCACAGCTGTGCACCACACCTGCGTTCTTTTTACTGAAATTGAGTGAGACCTTTCCTTTGTATTTATTTATTGCTCTATTTATTTCTTGGTATACTTAATTGTTTACTTAGTTATTTATCTATTTATTTACGTATTTCTTTAATCCTTCAGACATTTCTTTATATATTTATTTACTTTTCAATTATTTATTTGTTGTCTTTATTATTGTATTATTTTCGTCTTTTGTTTCAATTTAAACAACTTTCTTAATCCGGACTCGATATAGTCCCATAACTTACGTCTGGCGTGCCCCCCTGCCCCTCAGGCAGGGAGGTTGTTTCGCGGCCCCCCCTCCCCCCTCAGGCCACCGGGATGGCCGATTTAGAACATGCTGCCAGGTTCCGCGATTACCTGCTTCAGCAGGGTCCGAACGTGGACGTTGCGACCGCGTACGCTAACTTCGCTGCGTTGTTCTCCGAGAACACGCATTACGTCTCTCGCGTCGCGACCGCTAACTCTTTCGCGGCCCTCTCGCCGCAATCCCGTTTGAACGACGTAGATAGGGGGATTTCACAAATCCCCATACCGAGCTCCAGCTCGGAGGCCGGCTACGATATGGAGCTCGACGTGGCGGCGTCCGACGAGCTGCCCGCGACCGCGACCTCCGAAATAATCGCGACCCCCGCGCCCTCAGCGCACTCCGCGCCTTCTGCGCACGTAGACGACGGTTTTAAAACCGTCACCTATCAAAAACGCCGCGGATCGCGTTCTTCAGACTCCGACCAGGGCTCCGCACGCCCGGTCGAGAAATGCGCCAATATAGATGGCGTTCGGGTGCCGGCTATACCGGCAAACGTAAGACCGCGGGCGAGCAAGCCCAATTCCTCCTCTGCCTCGCTCTCTCAGACAGACGCATCGGGTTCCGTAGCGGCTAAGAAGCCCCGCCCACCTCCCCCTGTAACGATTCAAGATAAGTCCCAGTGGACCTCTATCTCAAACAAACTCAAGTTTTTGAAAATCAATTATACGCCCGCCCCCAGCCCTCCGGCGGGCATTCAAGTCAAGTGTCCCGCCATAAGCGACCACCGTGCGCTAACTAAGTTCCTTAGGGAATCGAAGTTAGCTTTTTTCACTTTCGCATTAGAGGAGGAACGACTCCTTCGCGTAGTACTTCGTCGCGTCCCGGCTGAGATCTCAGTCGACGACGTCAACGCCTCCCTTAAGGAGAAAAATCTGCCGATTCGGGAGGTACATAGGATGTACCACCCACGCACCCGCGCCCCTTACAACATGGTTCTAGTCCTCCTTGACCGTACCTTAGAGGGTAAGGCTATCTTTAGCCTCACCTCAGTCTGTGGTCTCAGCGGCATCACCGCGGAGCCGCCAAGAAAAACTCATACCCCGTCGCAGTGTCATAACTGCCAAAGTTATGGCCACTCGGCGAGGAATTGCCATCTCCGCCCCAGGTGCGTTAAGTGCCTAGGGGATCATGCCACTAAGGAGTGCGTGCGCACTCCCGACACCCCAGAACCTCCCAGCTGCGTGTTGTGCGGTAACGCGGGCCACCCCGCGAACTATCGCGGCTGTCCCCGCGCACCGCGAACACAACGCCCTCGCCAGGCGCGACAGGCGCCTAGGGCACCTGTGCGCGCCGCCCGCCCTTCGCCTCCGCCTCTCATGTCCGTGGAGGCCTTCCCTGGCCTGCCGGGTGCCTCTCGCGCCCCGGCAGCGCCCGCGTCCACTCCGCGCGCGCCACCCTCTGTGCCGCGCGCACCAAAACCCGGGCGGGCCCCTCTGGCCCCCTGGGCTCCCCGGCCTCAGGCTCCTAAGCCTCAGGCTCCTATCCCGCAGGCACGGCCGACACGCGCCGCGCCCGCCTTCTCTATGGGGCTCACCGGAGAGAGCTGGCTTTTCCAGCTATTCCGGGAGCACGATCTACAAGAAGTTTTAAACTTCAACGCGGCCCTCCAGGCCGAGGAGGATTTGGGCAAGCTCAACGTGCTCGCGCAATACCCGAGTATTGCTGCGAGCTTACACCGTATCGTTCGTTCCCAGAATTTAAACTCAATTAATTAAAATTCACGGCTATGAATAGGATAAAACCGCGCGGTCTATCTCTTTCGTTTTTTAACGCGAGATCTCTTAGGACACAGCGCGATTTAGTAGCTGCCTTTTTACGCGATAGACAGATTGACGTTCTCCTCGTCCAAAAAGACTTCACATCTAGTTAATATTCAATTTTGCTTTCCATTTCTTTTATCGTATGGCTAAATAGAGTATCGACATTTTATTATCATCGATTGATTGATTACTCAATTCGTCGCTACAAGGTTAAATTTATGCGGAACAGTGCAACGGCCAAATATTTGTTACTTTAGCAGCACCCGGAGAACAGGCGCAAGGGATTCATAGGTACACTTCCAGCAGACGCGAGTAACATCAGCGTCAGCGTATTTGCTTCTCATTTAATTTGTATACTGTGCTCAACTAATTCATAATATATGAAATTCGGTTCTTAAGTAGTAAATTCTAAAAACCGCGAGTGCTAGTTATAACTCATCTCAAGCGAAGTTCATAAAAGTGACGGTAAAAAAACCTACACATTATTTTCATTTTATATGAATTAGTTGACCCCGATTTACGAATAACGAGGTTAATCAAAGCGTGTACGTAATACATCTAGTAGTTGTCAACCCGACGGGGAAATTGAACAAGGAAAAAGAGATCTATTCTCCTCGATGCCTCACGAAGTCCCGTTTATTGTTAAAAAAATGTACCACGTGCAACGGAGCCTGGCCTAAATTCAAAATAAACAAAATAGTTTTGAGCGAGTTAAATACTTGGGGTATTATAGATATTTTCTCTCGAAGATCGTGCAAACCAATGGTCAAAATGTCAACTCCGTCAATAATTATTGAGCCATCCATATACGCCAATCTGAAGAGTCCTTGAATTATTGATGATTTTCCTGCACCCGTTCTGCCTACAATACCAATCTGTGTAAAAATACATATCATTAACATCAAGAATCAAATTTGAGTCTATAATATAGTTTAAGTAAGAATAAGTCTAAAATCTTATAATAAATTGGTAAGGCAAACTGTCGTACAGGTAATATAGCCGTAATAACCCTACCCTATTGGATCAGTACCAGCCTGTCTCTCTAAACAGAGCGTGCTCACGCCCACGCCCGCGTAACCACAGATCACGCCGCCGTGGTCTGGGGGTAAATTTCGCTCCCGCACACCAGACTAGGCCCCCCTCGGCAGCAGCTCAAGCCTAGGTCCGTTCCCTCGGCGTGGAGCCCTTGAGTACGCTGCTCGCGCGATACAGTGACACAAAATCTTACATCACTGCGACAACATTACACATATCACCTCCACACACGTGCACGCATACACGCTTACACATGCAGGTGGAAGGGTTTTATTTTTTCCCTTATCAAACTGAAATAGTTTAGAATATTATCCGATACGAAATATATATAGGAGTTGTTGAGGTATGTATGCTTGGTACACATATATGTTTCAACAACTCGTATATGTATGAATAGTTAGCTTAGCTTACGTTAGCTCAGATAGGTCGCGAATTGCTTGTATCAGGCAACAGCCAAAGCCGAGGTGTGCCGCGCACCCTTGAGCTAGTTGTCAAAGTAAAATCGGCTAAAAAAAAAAAAAAAAAAAAAACCATGAAAATTAAACATACTGTTCGTATGTAAGCACCTTAACTCGTGGGAGGTCAGTTTTTGTAAAACAAAGGAAAGTTCTTAATGCAATCGAAATACACGATTTTTTTGTTGTTTATTTTTCTTTCTAACTCGAAACTAAACTTTGATGATGTTTGTATGGCGTTGGTATGGTTAATAATAATAAAGGCAACCCGTAAGACTCCCACTGTTGGGCCAAATGTATTTCCTGAGGGAATGTAAAGTATTATATATAAGTTTTTTTTTATTTAAATAATAATAAGGTGGTTTGACGTCACTTTTTTATTTTTCTATCAATATACAATTGACTAGCCTCTGCCCGCGACTTCGTTCGCGCGGAATAGTTACTTTGGGTTAACGCTAACACGCAGCGGAAACTCTCAAGAGGAAAAAATACCCCGATTTCTTCATTGGGGCCCCGCTCCTATGGATCTTAGCGTGATGATATATCCATAACCTTCACCGATAAATGAGCTATATAATACTGAAAGAATTTTTCAAATCGGAACAGTAGTTCCTGAGATTACCCCCTATAACGTCACAAACTCACAAACTCACAAACTTTACCTCTTTATAATATTAGTATAGATATCATAACGTGACGTTCTCAATACATCTCTATACGGAGTTTTTGCCCCATGTCTGATGGTCGCAAACGTGAAAGGCTCTAGTGCTGTTTCACGATGGAATCGCTGCGGTACACATACAAGTTTGTTTTAGTATATAACCGCCAACTATAATTGCTACAATACTAAGGCAGTTTGTACGGGAAATATCTCTGTCGGGGAGAATCATAGCATACGGAAGCTTATTTTGTCAGTCTACGTCGCTGTTGATTTTAGAGTTAAACTTGTTATGCATTAAGTCTACCGTTTGATCACGACTTCCCTAAATGTTCATCGATTAATCGAAATAATAAAAGGCTGGACTACTCTGGATAATAAACGGTATCTACTATAAAAAACTATGTTTAATGTTAATAAATGTTTCCTTAATACTCTATAGGTATTCGTGTTTAAACACAATGTTATATGATCTTACATGACAATGTGGTTTGAGGTGGGAAACATGCTAAACCAATATGGCTTTCAAGTGCAGCTACCGAAACATATTTATATCTCCTTGCAGAAAAAAATTAAGCATGATGAGGCGAGGTATACATATTATATATATGTTTGCTCTTAGAAAAAGCCATACTGCTATGATATTGTTTCTCAAGTTTACAGTTTATTGTAAATATTCGAGCCTACGTCAATTCACACGATGTGTAAACGTTATGAATTTCGAATGTATACTAATTACGCCATAGATGATTTTAGTCAAAACAAATGCTGTTTGATTAAAGCAATTGATCGACGGAGAAAAGAGATGAGAAAAATAGGATTTCTTATTTCTTTGCCTGATTATGAATATTTTTTTAATGTAATGAAGTAATATACAAACCTGTAACATGTGAAATCGTTACTGATACCTATGATGTTTTTTTTATATCATAGGAGGTAAACGAACATGTGGATCATCTGATGTTAAGTGATCACCACAGTCCATAGACACTTGCAATAACAAAGGAGTGGCAAGTGCATTGCCAGCCTGTGTTTGGGGGAGGGGTAAGGGAGAGGGAGAAGGGCGAGGGGAGGTGGGCGCTCTCATTGACCGAACGAAACGCAACAATGCAAGCACTATTACTTCACGTCGGTTTTCTGTGAGAGGGTGGTACTAACCCGGGCGAGAAAAATTTACGATTCCAAAATTACAATAACCCTTAGTGCAATCTAGTATAATTATGAGGAGAGCTACGCCTTTCAAACCGAAACGCAGCAGTCCGAGTACCGCTGGTCTATGGTAGAATCAGGTGTGGCGGTAATACTGTCAATAGTGTATTCAAATCACGCATAAATCCTATTATCCTTAAAACGTAACAATATTATAAATGTTATAGTGATTCTGTCTGTTAGTTATCTGTTTAGAACTAAATAAATTGCATTAAGTTCAGCATGAAGTTACCTGTGAGTTGGATAAAGAAATACGATACTTTTTAATCCTAATATTCTAAAAATATCCCAGATGAAATTACGGGTATAAGCTAGTGATTTAATAGAGCATTTGTTGCAACGCTGCGATGTTATCCGTGATATAAAGTCGTATGTTTACACTATATTAATTAAAGCTGAATTAATTTGTCGAGACTTCTCCGTCAGCCATCTTGACGTGGCTGCATTCTACTCAACTGTTATTTCCATTTTATTACTAGATATATACAAATACCTATATTGTATTATATATACCCACATACTGAATCAATACTTAAGATATTTTGGAAATCATTATGCCCAGTGTTGAAGAGTAATTAGGGTGGAGTTATTTAAAGTAAAACGTGTTGGTTCTTGCGTATTTCGGCGCCATGTATAGAGAATTGTGGAGAGACTACCATTTGCGCAGAATTCGTTAGCTAAGTTTTTTGACTATAAAGCATTATAATCGAATTCAAATGAATCTGCTAAAATCGGCTGTAGATTTTACGTAATTGTATTTATGTAGCTTTCTGAATGTTCCATGAAAAAACTAGACACTAACGATTAGACACTAATTTTTTTAGATGTAAATAAAATTAATAATTTCTATAGATGCTTTGCTTTGTTATGAAGCCAATGAAAGGGCTTGGGAGAGAATCAATAAAGTATGACAAGGGGGGTAGAATGAAGCAAGTTCGTGACGTCATCTGTATAAATGTAAGATGTTGAAACTCTAAACTGGAAATGAAATGATAAACGCAAACCTACATCGCTTTAGGTATATATTATTTCTTTAATGAAGAATATTTTAAATAAAAATATAGTTAATTCTATACAAAGAAACTTAAGGAAGAGAAGAAAAATAGATATTATTTTACAATTATAATATGTATTCAATATATTTACTAATAAAGTATATAATTTACAAGAAAGGGGATATGGGCCTCAGACGCTCTCACTGACCGATCGAAACGCAACAATACAAGCACTGTTACTTCACGTGGGTGTATCTGTGGGTCGGGTGGTAGTATCCCGAGGGAGCCGACACATTCATGCTGAAACCAGTAATAGCTTCAGTGAGGCTCTACCACCTAACAACCTACTACCTACCTTTTATACACTTATAATTTTTCATACAATCTATCTCCACCTTTTTGACGTGATAACGTTTTATAAATCGATGAACATCGGCTGCACGCACAAAAAAGCATAACTTATTGTCACGTGCCACCTGAGCTGAGCGTGCAAGCAAGAGCGTGGAACGAGCGATAGAGAGGCGCGATTGACCTTAGATCTGTGACTCATCTATTTCTCTTCCAATGCCAATGCGCCTGAGTCGTTATCTCGAAAAATTATCGTCTGTCAACCGATTTTACAAACAACCAATTTTTGGTTTTCTACTCCTATATTCGTCCACTTTCATACTTAAAATGTTTCTTGTTACATAATTTCTATCACTATCTCCATCACTAATATGTCCGTACCATGCTAAGATATTACTCTTCAATTTTTCTGTCACCAGTGCTATTCAAACTTCCCCTCATATACTCATTCTCATTCCTATCCATCCTAGTTACACCACACATCCACCTTAGCATTCGCATCTCTTCTTCTCTCATACGTCTCTTTCGTAGTCAAGCGGTCGAATCCATATGATACGACTGGTCAAATGTAAGTAAATAATAAATATAATATAAATTGGCCAAAATATAACAATATGTGTAAATATCTTTTATCTGTATATCTGTATCTTGTCTCGTCGCGCTTTGTATGAACCGTTAGAGTTACATGAAATTAATGTACTGGTATGCTATAACGCAGACGAAGTTGCGGATGACTTCTAGTATATAAATAATATTTTATGAAATTCGCTATAGTGCGTAGAAAGTATACCTTTAAGGTATTGATAGGGAGGTACGGGTCGAGGCCCTCCTGTTGTGTTAACTACCTCGCAAACAACAAGGCAACAGTAACAAATAGATATTAGACGATTAAGGGCGCGCGCTGCACGCGGCCGCCACGCGCTCGCGCTCTCTCTACACGCTTTTATGAATTCACGCTTTATTTGAGGGTTGTTTTTAAATTAAATTAAAACAGATGTAAACGAAAACCGGCTGTGGAGATAAAGACCACACGGCTGTTGGTGAAATTACTATAATCATAAATAAACTTTACTGTAGAAACACCCCTGTGAACTATATGTACTAATATTATAAAGGTCATGAGATGTTTATTGCATGTTTAAACTCTGTAATCTCTGGAGCTATGTAATCTCTGGAGCTATCAGTCAAATTCGAAAAATAATTATTAGATTTCATAACCTGTCTATTCAGGAAGGTTCTGGGATATCTATCATCACGCTAAGACTTTTAGGCGCGGAGCAGTTACCATATGAAGTGTAATATAGAACTCACGCTAACGAGAATAATAAAACGCGGGTCACATCTAGTAAACTATATAGCGTAACTCTGGTACTGGTTTTGAAGTACGATTGGCGGGACATATACATAAGTACTTGGCGACAAAACAATACCCTAGCAACACGCAATATGTCTAGCACATTCAATGCACTATCACAGGACTCTCATCAATTTCCCTACTCACCCCTCCTAGGTATATAGCATGATGATACATATATTATTGTTATACGTGCAACGATGAATCGTCCGTTTGTCTGTCCGTGGGATATTGGTTCACAAAGTACAAAGGTAAGTGTTACGCAGCCAGCGCCACGTGCGGGGCAGGTGAGGCACGCGTTCGGCTCTCGCCCTATCTAATTTGAATTCATTCTACTTTGCACTCTTTATTTGTACCTATATTTATTTTCAGAATAAACATCTTTCGTATTTTCCTATGGCAACGTGTACAATCGGCCTATAATCTGTTAATGATATCCGTAGTTTTGTGTGTGTGCTGTGTTCCAGCAGGTGCATTTTTGAGACTCAGTTCTCATCTAAGTATAGGTCTTTACTACCTTAAAACATATCGTAATTCAACATCAAGTAAAAATGTGATCAAATAGAATCTATAAAGTACATAAAAAACCTGTACAAATAATTGACAGTCATGTATGTACGTCTTCTCTGTTAATTAAATTCTTTTAAACTTGTGATGCAATAACTTTTGTAAAATTATTTCGTTTTATTAATTATTATTGCATCAAAATTGATAGACCGTCAAATAATTTGTGTATACAGAAGAATAGTTATAACTTCACTCTATAACTAAGGTAACTTTTAAATGCTTAAATTAAAAAATCTCTGATTCTGATATGCATAACAAAATAATATATATATATCAATAAATATATATTTATTAGAAAAAAACAATACGTGCTTAGCGATAAGTTAGTAATTTGTATTTAGGTTTTAAGTTTAAATACTAGATTCTATGAACGTATGAAGGATTTCGAATAGTTGTATTGTTTTCTAACTAGACCATCTCCCCACGAATCATATATTTTTATATCATGTCAAAGAGATTTTTAATAATTATTTAGTGCACACTTAACTGAACAAGTAAATTCACGGTCAGTTTGAAATTGCTCTTATTGTGAAAATTAGCCTTAAATATTAATTATTTTCATAAATGTATCTCAAAATATTCCGGGCACAAGTGGAACGTATCACAATATTCGACAAGGTGCATGTAATAGTTCGTTGATTGATGTTTATTGCGAACGGGGGTACCTAAATTTGACTTGTCGTGCCAGATTACATTTACATTTACGAAATAAAATACAACGCCCTAATAATAAATAAATAGAGTTGATATCCGTTGCAATATTGGTTTGAATGTATGCTTATATAACTTTGTATTGGAGGAATAGCATGCATTTTGATTGAAACAGATTCACGTGAGAATAGAATCTTTCAATTAAATAACAACGTCAGATGTAATTTTATTTGACGTTTCTGTTTTAATATTGTCAGTAAAAGCGATGGGGATGTATCACAGAACGACTCACCTTCGCCTTCATTGATTTTATTAAACTTTATAGATTAAATGTTATAGGTGCCAGGACGCGCCCTTGCTTCACCTCACAGGTGACGGGGAAGAATTCAGGCTGTTCGTTATGGACGACGACACAACATTTCATGTCGTTATGCAAAAGTCTCAGAAGTCGCACAAACTTATCCGTACACCCAATCTTCTTAAGTATAATCCAGAGTGCTTCTCGAGGTATGCTGTCAAATGCTTTCTCAAGATCTACGAAACAGAGATACATTTGATGATCTTGCTCTCTGCTCTTTTCTTGGAGTTGGCGTACTGAGAATATAGCCTCACACGTACGTCGATCTGGCCAGAAGCCAAACTGGGTTTCTGGCAAAAGCTTTTCAGAGAGTTCGTTAAGGCGATTTAAAAGCACTATGGCAAAGATTTTTCCAGGAACTGATAGTAAAGAAATACCACGGTAGGTATCGCAAAGAGAACGGTCACCCTTATTTTTATATAAGGCTCTGATTCGGGACACTTTGAAGGAAAGTGGGACGCTTTGTTTCGTCCACATAAGATTAAATAATTCCCATATGCATGAATGCAATTCTTCATCGCCATACTTAAGCAGTTCTCCTTGTATACATTCAATGCCAACCGCACGTTTGTTATGTTGCTGATTGATAACAGAAGCTACCTCGTCATATGACAGCGGTTCATCCAGCTTAATAGCAGTAGGAAATTGAGGTATCAAACGAATATATTCTAGATCGACGAAACGATTTACATTAAGCAAGGAGTTGA
The DNA here is from genome assembly GCA_015888305.1 of Antheraea pernyi. Classification (NCBI taxonomy): domain Eukaryota; kingdom Metazoa; phylum Arthropoda; class Insecta; order Lepidoptera; family Saturniidae; genus Antheraea; species Antheraea pernyi. Next base: position 438,471 of record MU159597.1, on the reverse strand, counting down.
AATGCTCTACCCATCGTTCCAGCACTTCTTCTTTGGTTTTGAGAAGGCTTTCATCTCTTGCAGATTTCATAGGTACTTTTACAAGAGAGTAAGTACCGATTAGTCTTCGAACCTCACTATAAAATTTACTTAGCTGGTTGGTGTCTGCCAGCCACTGCATATGCCGAGCCCTATCCTGCCACCATCGATCTTTTGTCTCCCGTATTAGTCTCCTCAATATCAGGTTACTTTCTCTGATCATCCTAACGCTTTCACCTTGATTGCTAGCGTTATATTGCCGAAGAAAACACCGGTGTTTATCGATTGCCTCTGTCAAAATTCTATCATTCTCATCAAACCAATCATGTTTCTTACTTACACGTAAACCCAATATTTCTGTAGCGGTACTTAGAACTTGAGAAGATAGAGTTTGCCAGTCAATATCCGCATCATCGGTCCTCTTATTAACTATTAACGGCAGAGCAGTAGCCAAGGCTTTAGAATATTTCTCTCTCGTCTCAAAATCTTGCAGCCTATTCACATTTAAACATGACGGCTTTAATCCCGAAGATCTACGAGAGGTTCGGTGGCGGAGATTTAACTTAGTAACTACAAGCCTGTGGTCTGACCAACATTGTGCACCACGCATTACGCGGGTAACCTGAACCTGGGAGATATCGTTTTGTCGCACGATAGCGTAATCTATCAAATGCCAGTGTTTGGACCTTGGGTGCATCCACGTGTTTTTGTATTTGGCAGGAAGTCTGAACATGGTGTTCGTAATTGCAAGTTCGAATTGTGCACAAAAACTCAACAGCAACTGTCCGTTGCTATTCATGCTGCCGACTCCGTGACGTCCCAACACTTTGGGCCATGCCTCGTAGTCTCTCCCAACTCTGGCATTGAAATCTCCCAACAGAAGAATATGCTCTGTTGGGCGTATACTATTTATACATTGTGACAATGTCTCGTAAAACTGATCTTTAATATCGTCAGGCTTGTCCAGCGTAGATGCATAGACACTGGGGGGCGCCCATACCGAATCGTACGGAAGAAGTTACGATCTTGGGCGCCCCCTGCGACGGAGACTCTCCAGCCGGAGGTGGTGGCGAGGGTCGTGGGCGAGTTGTTCCCCGATCCTCCGCTGCAGCCGGCTTCTCCCATGCCTCCGCCTCGGGCAGAAATCGAGGAGGTGTTTGACGGTCCTCCCCCAGTAACGGAGGAGGAGATGAGGAGGGCTGTTGAACGCCTCCTCAATCGGAAGAGAGCACCTGGCCCTGATGGGGTCCCGGGTCGGGTGCTCGGCCTAGCACTCGGCCACCTAGGAGGGTGGCTTCGGGAGCTGTTCGACCAGTGTTTGTCGGTCGGGCAGTTCCCGAAGCCCTGGAAGCTTGGGCGGCTCTGCCTGATGGCGAAGGCGGGCCGCCCTCCGGACTGCGCGTCCGCGTTTCGGCCCCTCGTCCTGCTGGACGACGCCGGGAAGATGCTGGAGAGGATCGTCTCCTCCCGGGTCGTCCAGCATCTGGATGGGGTGGGGCCCAATTTATCGGACGCGCAGTTCGGCTTCCGGACGGGGCGTTCCACCGTGGACGCCCTGTGCCTTCTAAAGTCGCTGTCCATGGAGGCGACCTCCCAGGGGGAAAGGGTTTTGGCGGTGTCCCTAGACATCCTAGTCGTAGCCCGGCGGGGAGATTGGGAGGAGCTGGTGTGCCTGGCCACGTTGGTCACAACCCTCGTGGTCAGGCGCATAAGGAGGCTGGGCCTCAGGGTGGCCCTCGAGAAGACCGAGGCCCTACTCTTCCACGGACCTCGGCGAGGGCCACCGCCTGGGGCCCACATAATGGTGGAGGGCGCCCGGATCAGGGTGGGGGCCCAGATGAAGTACCTGGGCCTCACCCTGGACGGGCGCTGGCACTTCGAGCCCCATTTCGCGGGGCTCGGACCGCGAATTTCTGAGGCGGCGGCGGTGCTCGGCCGTTTGCTCCCCAATATAGGGGGGCCGGGTGCCGGGTGCCGCCGACTCTACATGGGAGTCGTGCGGGCAATGGCTGCCTACGGGGCACCGGTGTGGGCCGACACCCTCAGTCCCGCCAACGTGCGCACGTTACGTAATGCGCAGCGCACGGTGGCACTGAGGGCAATCCGCGCATACCGCACGGTGTCCTTGGCGGCGGCCTTCACGCTCGCCGGCTCCCTACCCTGGGAGCTGGAGGCAGGTGTTCTC
>MU159597.1:402572-436027 GCA_015888305.1 Antheraea pernyi | reverse complement strand
GCCCCCCGGCCCATCCCCTCAGGTCCGGCTACGGTGGAGGGAGGAGAAGGGCAAATCGTCGCCTCCTCCCTCCGGTCCTCCGTTGTCGGAGAGGGCCACTCAGAGGGTTATCCTCGCGTACCCTCTCCGCCGCCTCCTTCTGGGAGATGACGTCCTCGCAGAAGGAGCCCACCGCATTCCAAGCCTCTTCGCTACCGAGCATGGCCGAAACCACACTCGGCAGCGACAAATCCAACAGGGATTTCCCCACGTAAAAAAAAAGGTACATAGGCACTGACAACGTTTAGGAAGTTATTTCTGTCCATATGAAGACGTAGTGTGGTAGAGATATGTACCGGATACTCTTGTAGTTGCTTTACAAGCTGATTCTTGATCGCGTATTGCACACCTGACCTCCGTGGTTCAGAGGAATCAAGTCCTTCCAAGAAGAATGTATAGCCCCCACCGTGTTCTACCGTCTCCCCTTCATTAGCCAAATGCGTTTCGCTCTGAGCAGCTACGACCACATTGTAGCGAGAAAGTTCTCGAGCGACGATAGCGGTCTTTCTTTCAGGACAGTTGTTTTTATTGCGGTCGATGAGTGTTCTAACGTTCCATGCATCAAATGTCATTTTTGATCTTTTCACATGCTTTGTTTTATTGATTCGACCGCGAATTTACTGATGCGGAGGCAGCCGCGGTTACTACCAACCTTAAAGAGTAGGGTAAGCATATAATGTAATTGATGCATAATTACGCTATAAATTTTCAAATTTAGTAAGTTTGGAAAGTAAATTTCAAATATTTATTTTAAATAATTAGTCTTTATATATTTGCTTAAAAAATAAACTATATGATATATTGTTTAATACAGTAGCCGTATTAAATAGAACACCTAAATATTTAAATATCCAGTGATATGAAGAACTCCGAAACTACTCCACAGATCTTCATTCGGAGGAGAAGTGGTCCCCGGCGCTCTCACTGACCGAACGAAACGCAACAATGCAAGCATTGTTACTCCACGTGAGTATTTCTGTAGGTCGGATGGCAGTACCGCGGGCGAGCCGACACATTCATGCTGGAACCAATATCAGCTTCAGCTTGGCTCTACCACCTACAATGTTTTCAAAGTTAACTAACTCTCTTTTGTTTAAGCTATCTTTTGATTGATTTTCGTCTATCGCCTGATTTTGGTGGATCATACATAATTGAAGGAATCTTAAATAATATATATTAATAAAGCTATGGATTTATTTAGTGATATTAATGATATTGAATTATTTAAAGCCGGTGTATTTAATTGATACTCAGATAATGGAGAATTGGAAGATCATAGATTTGATACTCGAGTAAACTACGAAATTGAATTTGCAGAATCTTAATTTATATTTTTATAATATGTTAATTTAAACAATAGTTGGACACTATATTCTTAGAGAAAGCACAAACAGCGTCAAATTACGTCTACTATTTCTTTTAACAAAGTCAAGAATAGCGTTATGTTATTTTACATTTCGAATTTTTAGTATATTGTAAAATGACAAGAGCACAGACTTTTTTCAATAAATATTATTTTTATAGTTATTTTATTTATAATTATTAATTATTTTATAATATTGTTCTTACCGAATCATGTTAATTTTAGTAAATATAAATATTAAATGTACTTATAATGTTTATCTTAAACATAACACTAAATATTTTAAACGTAGAAACAAAACGTATCTGAAGGACGTTCTTAACTGGAGTTAGAAGATTCTATCTATCTGTGATCCGAGCTTGAGAGAATACAGTTGTTGAAACACCAGCCATAGATAGATTAGAAAACACGATTTATTTCAGATAACTACTTACTTTTAACTAGAGTTAAATTATTGATACCGGCCGTAAATTAGTTTGTTGACAGAAAACAGCAGGAGCGACGTTATAGAAATTTAATGATGGCGCCTCGTTTTAATTTTGAATTTCTTTTTTAAAAACTGAGCTACAACGTGTGGCCGGATCAGCTAGTAAACAAATAAAATAATAGCGGACTGTGATTGTGCGCGCATCACGCGAAAAGTACCTGATACTTTTCGATCATTTTTTTTTGTTTAATTTATTTCTTAGATACTTGATCCTAATCTAAAAAAATAATGACGATAACTTCATTTAATATAAAGTTTTAAGAAACTATGATTTTTATTACATATTTAGTGTGTAGGGGTTATTATCTTGTTCTCGTGTCCCTGATGTGCGAGTGTAGGGTGGAGAAAATAATACTCCAAAAATATACACTGATAATCAATATTTATTGTTTTGTAAATGTAGACATGGGTTAGCGACGGAGGCTCTACAACGACTGACTCGAGTGGGGGCTGTAGCGAACTACGTCGTACTTTAATACAAAAATCGTTGTCAGCATTACCACTACACATATAAGCACTGTGCGTATAGGGATGTCTGTTTTCTTGCTCTGGAAAAGCGGGATAGACTGTGTGGTACTTCTGTTTTTTACGTACTAAATAAATATGATAAACGACGCAGGCGAAGTCGGGGGTATCATCTAGTTTATGATAAGAATATCCCTAGAGAAGTGTCTGCATTGCCACGTTGCACGGGGACGCCATCTACTGACCAAGTATAACCGCTGGATATAAGACACTTTGTCTGGACAACTGAGGAGTTCTTAGTAACTAAGGTTGCGGAAACTCAGACTCCTCATTGATATAGACAATCTGATTTGAAATAAAGAAGGTAATTTATTTACAATCTATAGTACAGATATTAAAAATATTTTACTATTTATTCTATATTCCCATTCGATTTAAAATTAGCTATGTCACAGACGGAGTACCAAATATAATTTAGTTTTACACAAAATAACTCAATATAAATAATTCGAAACAAAAATGAGACCGTAGTTTGATCCCACGAAATCCCGGCGCGTTATAGCATCGCAATTTTTCGAAAATCCCTCCACGTTGCGATCCCGCTTTATAAATCAGCCTGTTAATACTGTTTGAGGCATCGTCCCGGGCTAGTTACTGCCAGTTTATATTCGAGCGCCGCACGCCGGCCTTAGCTACGGATATATGGCCGAATTAACTCGCCGGCATTTTTTTAAATATAATATACATTTTACACTAACCTTTGTACACGGTTTCTTTTTTTTTATTAAGGGCAATAAACAATTGTACTCAGAAATACATGTAAGTAGTCACTACATATTATAAAAGAAAGTCCTCTACCACGTCCGTTTGTCTGTTCGCGATAAACTCAAAACTACTGAACGGATTTTCATGCGGTTTTCATAGGTAGATTAAGTGTTTTATGAGGAAGGTTTTGATATATATACAGGTTTTTTTTAATTATTATGGTGAGACAACGCCCGCCGGGCCCGCTAGTACTACATTAAAAAAAAAAAACAATATTTCTTAGAGAACAATCCGCTCCGCCGTTCATCGTGTATGTATATCAATAATTTTAGGACAGTAAATAATATAAACGAATGAACTAAAATCTTAAAATAAAGGTTAAAGTTAAAAAAAGATAAAAAGCAACACACAATACATGCATTCTAATTATACCATATCACAGTTGCCGTTTAATTTATCGATAAAATTTAACGGTGGTAAGGTATAATAGTGATTCTTTTCTGCTTTATCGCATTTCTGAATCCGTCAGAGTATATCCCGCTACTGAGAGTTGTTGTTGCTGTTGGATTGTAAAGCTTTCCGTGATCGCTGTTGCTTTTGGCTCGAAATGTACTTACCATGCTTACCATGAGACAGGTCACTTTGTCGTGTTACAATAAAAAAATGAAGCCGAAAAAGCGGTGATATCAATCATACAAATGTTTAACAAATGCTTACCAACATGGCGTCTTTTTACCAAGAACCAAGATAAGTTCTGGAATTATCACAATAAGGCCTTCAAGCAGACTATCACTGACTATCAATTATGCCATCTCACAGTCATCATACAGACACATACATCTCAAAGTGGCCAATCAATCATTACATAGTATAAAACAAAGTCCCCTACCGCGTCTGTCTGTCTGTCTGTTTGTTCGCGATAAACTCCAAAACTACTGAACGGATTTTCATGCGATTTCACCGGTGGATAGAGTGATCGATGAGGAAGGTTTTAGTATATAATTATACTAGGATATTATATATTATACTAGGATTTTTTTATAATCAGGGCGGGACAACGTTTGTCGGGCCCGCTAGTTTATAATAAACGAAGACAACTCTTGCACCTGGTTGCTCCTGTTGAATCAAGTCATGTGCCGCGGGAACCTTAACAGGCACACAAATGGACTCAAAGTACTTCTAGGCTTAAACACAATGATTTGTGGGCTGAATAATTGTCCTGTATAGGTTTCGAACTTACAACAATTAACGTAAGATTAGCGGCAAGACGATCGCTTAAACCACTACGCCATCCTCACATTCGATTCAGTATCTTATATATAAAACCTTTATATAAGTATACCTCTATAGAAGTTGTATGTATTTCAGTAACAAATAACAATATATTTATTAGTACCCCGGGGAGCGCGAAACAGGGCTTAGCTCTTATGCCGGGCGTTTCTTAGGGACGTGCTGGATCAGCGGTTAGAATCCATCGACTGTCGATAGATGTATTTTATGATACGGCGTAAAATAAAACAGGAAACTTATCTTTTATTTTGAGATAGCACAAGCATTTGCCCGGATCATTGAAACGTGCGTGTTTAAACAGAACTAAATTCTTATTAATCCTAAGAATTATTATCTTGCTAAAATTCCACCTTAGTTGTTTCGAATAACTACTACTTATCATGACGCCGATTTTTTACAGGGGTGGAAGGAAAGAATGGACTATATCTTGTCTTTATTTTTGTACCAATAATAATATTATAAATCAACACAAAATACTAATATATAAGTATTATCTACATTACTTTTATTATTTATATTATGTCCGTGGATTGGTGATCAAATATCTGACTTAAATTATAGGGACAAATAATGCAGTTGATATCGGTCATTTTTCATATTGTAAATAAATAAATAAAGTAAGTTTTATAACCGCGAGAGTAGAATAAATGTATAGTTAGACATGTCATTGAAATACAGTAATTCGAAGTCAAGATGAACTATTGAAGTGATTCGGCGGTAGCGTCCTTGCGTTTGTTATATAGCTTTGAATACTGTAATGAGTTGGAGAGAGTCATCATGATAAAACCATGTCATATCAAAATGATCAATTCATTTACGTTTTCTATAATGCTCTTCTGGTTAACTCCAACCCCAAAATTATCCTATAAGTGTGTTCGGGCACCTGCATTGGATGTCAGTTCACCAAGGTTACAACCTATGGAAAAGTTATTTTACGTTGGTAGCAATAACTGGAATCGAAGTCACTACCATTTTAGTAAACATAATGGTTACTGCCACTATGCTTTTGGAAAAGAAACCTTGATTGATTTGAGAGAATATATGTCGTAGCGGAGATAAAATGGCGTCCATGTGAAAGTATGACGTCACACATAGTGACGTAAGGATTATGATTTGATCGATTTTGCATCAAGAACAATCAAATAAAATGTTAGCCGATACAGAAACGCAACGCTGAATATGTTTATGACGAATTATCCTTAGATGTGGCTAGCCCAACTGTCTGAGCGACTGTCGCCTTTTAACACAGTCAATAATAATCAAGATGCATAAACAGTCCATACCTCCAACCAATGGTGTCGCAGAGTGGGGTAAACAATAGCCAATCATTAGTACGGATCAACAGTAGTCAATAGTACAGTCCCAGGTCAATAATAAATTACTCGATATATATTATCGATAAATCACTAAAAGTAAGGTAACAAACATCACTAAGGAGTGAGTTTATGCGGGCCGGCGATTTAAACGCGGTACGAAGAAATATTCATTTCAAAATGAAATTTATTGTAGTCTCTAGAAAATCTACATTTAAATTATTATCCTTATAATTGTATACCTTTTTATAAAGTGAAGCGTTAGCTAAATTAAAGCGGTGAAACATTTATGTACGGTGTCAACATGAACCAAGTCTTTTCTTATAATATACCTACGTAATTCTACATTCCTTGATAAAACTTTCAGCTAATGATGAAGGAGTCCATATTGACGAAACTTGAATACTTGAGAATTATTCCCACAGGTATGTCGTGTGGTACGAAAATACAGAATTACAAATTTCTTGATAATTCATCTCGATGAATCATTGACTGCTGTTATGACTAAATTTGTGCCATTTAATATCACATTTACATACACGTACACTATCTTTATCTTTATATATAAATTTCTTCTGTGCGTGTGTATGTCACTGAACTCCTCCTAAACGGCTGGATCGATTTTGATGAAATTTTGTGCGCGTGTTCCAGTGGATCCGAGAATGGTTTAGATTCACAATTGGACCCGGTAGAAGGCGCGGCGGTTGACTTTTAGGATTTTTTTTATTATCAAGGCAGGACAATGTCCGCCGGGCCCGCTAGTTATCTATATATCTATGCATATAATAAGAAACGAAAGCTAACATGTTTATACTTTTTAGATTTTTGTGATTAAATGTTGCAGGTGTTTAGGAACAGATAGGAGTAGGTAATAAAAAACTTTTCAATCATTTTAAGAAACGTCTGCCTGTCTTGTATACAATAAATGAAATAGAAGTTTTATGTTTGTCCAGGATAATCTTCGAATTGGTTGGACCGATTTTAGCGTGAATTTTCAAAGGGTTGATACAAATTTTAATATTTAAGGGCGTCAAACAGCAATTATAGATTAACAGAAATAATTTAACAACGTTAAAAGGGTTAGTAGGGGGTAGTAATAATAAAATTGCAAACAATAATAAATAAAAGGCTGACCATAACTAATACAGAGTACATTTATGTCAAGAACAAAACTATTTTCAAAAGAAAAAGTTATTTATAAACAGGCACCGATAAAATAGTTAGGTACATTTTTCTCCTATGTTGTGTAATCGTTATTTTTGTTTAGTATCTTAGACGAGATTAATTGGGTTAGTGGTGGGGATTTCTCTAAGTCCGCCGCCAACTAGCTACCACCCTTTAGTTGAAAACTGTCGCCAAGTATCTGTTGGTGTGTTCCGCAACAACACTTAAGAGCCAGTCCTAGCTAGGTTTAGCGTGTTACCATCTCAGATCGTGTTTTCATTTAACACCGAATGTTATTGTGTTCAAACACTAAAACTTCTAAAGTATAAAAAATACTCATTGAAGGAAAACATCCTGTTCATACACTGGGTATTTTCTTACAGAAATCCGCGTTTTTAACTCGAAATCATAAATTAAAAGTATATCATGAAATACGTTACGGTTTGTTTCGGCATTATTATTATATTCAGTTATTTAATCAGGATTGATTTTGGTTAAAATTTAATCTCTGATCTCTTAACATTGCTTAAAACAAATACTATATAGTTTAAATGCAGCCAAAGTGACCATCACCACTTTTTTTTTTCGAACTGTCTACGCTATTGACATAGCAAGGTCTTGACAGCTTCACCAGACTACTACCATCAACACTTCTCCCATATTTTGGTGAACTATAAAAAGTATGCTCCCATTTAATACATTGTTTGTTGATCGACTAAACTGAATGGTGAGTAGTAGAAAATAAAACATATAAGCTACATTATATAGTGTCATAATATTTGAACGTGAAATTGGGTGCGGTTGCGAGGGTTAAGTGAGTTAAAAACCGTGTAAGTTTGTTATAATGCACAAATCAGTTTTAGGGTGGCGCAGCAATACCGCGCGCCATACTGCACTACACTGCAGACCAACATTAATAAATTGTACAAAAATTACAATTTTTTATTTTTTTTATTGAGTAATAACAAAATCCATTTTTCATCCATTTAGTTTCACATTAATAAAAAAAACGTAACTAGACTTATTACTTATCTTACAATAATGAAAACAATAAAAATGAAATGATTATTTATGTATGTATCTACATATGTAAGGGTATTCTTATTAATCTTCAATATATTCATATATATATACAATATATTGTACTTTTTATTATTAAAACAAAAACTACACATGGATAAAATAAAACTTAAAATAATTATTTTATAAATAAACAAAAAAAAACGTCAAGTACTTTATCTACAGTTTGTAAGTTCTTAATAAAATATATACAAAAGCTTATTGGCCTTAATTTATTTGTTACATTTTTTTTACTTTTCCTCAATTTGCACACAGAATTTTATAAAACTGTCTCTAGTGTTTTTGTTACTTACTAAATTTTTGAGTTCATTTTTGCATTCCAGGTTCCATTTCTAATTCAGTTCTAATTTTATAAAAATATTGGACATTCTGTTAGAACGTGAAGGACATTTTGTTTTGTAATGTTATCATATATCATATGTTAGGGTGTATTGATGTTTAAATTTATAAAGATAGTCTGTAAAAGCGCCGTGTCCTGTTAGCATCTGAACTAAGGAGGGGGAAAATTAGTATGTTTGTTAACTCGGTAAGCCTGGAATACGTTAGGAAAAAATAGTTTAGTCATTTCAGTCGTATTTTCTGAGATAAAACGTTCATTCCATTCCAATGAGGTGGTGATTCTAATACTTTTCTTTAGAAATGATATGGGACATAGATCATAGTGTGGTTCTGTTTTCATAAAAAGTGAAGCTTGTTTGGCCAAAAATCTACTCTTTCGTTTCCCGTGATTCCCACATGTGCTTTGACCCTATAGAATTTAACTTCTCTTCTAAGATTTCGTAACTCTAATAATTTTATTCTAGCCGCGCATGCCAAAGGGTGGAAGATTTGATAGTTTTTTATCGTCTCTAAGGCTGATCTGGAATCACTAAGTATTTTGACAGTTTTAAATTGAATTGCCATATCAATTGCTTTATGTAAAGCATATAGTTCAGTCTGAAATACTGTACAAAATGGTGCTAATTTGTATTTCCTATATTCTACTTCCATACCATCTTTAAAGCAGGATAGGATAAAAAAATAACATAAAAAAATTACAATTGCAATGGTACGAGAACTTTCTACAGTTACTTCACTCTAATATTCAATACCTACTAATTATAGGTAGGTACTTCGCTCGCGTTATTGTAGATTTCTTCTATCCCTGGGAAAATACATTAGTACATTTAATTTTTTCATAAATTGCTAACACTACTTATTTAAAAATGAGAGTTCAGTAAAATATTATAATAAAGTCACTTGGTTCGTCTAAACAACGTAACGTATTTGATACGATTTCCACTAGCATTAGCCCATTATAGCCCAACGTTTTATAACGATTTATAACTTTGTTAGATATACTACTTTTCTTGGAGATTTATTATAGAGTAAAATTGCCCTTTAGATGTCATTTCAACATATACACAGATTTTATCAGAAGATATCACAGATTTTAAATTATAAGTAAGAAAAAAAAATATTGTGACGATACTTGCGAAGTAGTTTCATGTACTGTATATGCCAAAGCGTCAAATATGGATCGGATAGTACACGGGTCTAAATTACTTTGCTATTTGCAACACTGTATTAATAAGTTCAATGTACGAAGCTGGGGCGAGTCGCTAATGAATGAAATGTAAAAAAAACAATACTTATTAACTACAAAAGTCTTTTCATAAGTATATTTAATTTAATGAATTCCACTCCCTAAATATCATTAACGTAGACGTTTTCCGATACCTGCACTTACAAGTCAATCCCAGCTATGGGTATAGCTAATTTCTGGTAATTTTTGCCCACAGACAAACGAAGGTATCTTATAGATTAAGAAAAACATTTTAATTTTAATTATAATGTTAAATTCAAATAACGTGGCCAGCACAGCATTGTATCATCCGATTTAAGGTGCGTATTAACTTATAATAAACTACCAGAACGGTTATAACAAAGCTTTTTATCACAAAATATTAAAATCTTATCCCCCAACACATTTTCAGGGTATAACATCTCTTATTGTATTAAAGATAGAGCCCAATATTGAAAACCCTTAACGTGCAATCTATACATGATTCTTTTATTTAAATATCTACTTTAAATATATAGTATTATGGCTAATTTTGCAATGTTCTATTCGTAACTAAGGACTCTTTGGTTTCTGTATACGGAGATACCCTTGCATATTTCGTATTAGACGCGCGATATATTTTTTTATTAAAAATCATCGTTGCCGCTTCAATTTCTCTTTAATGAGTTTCTTGTTTGTTTTTGTTCATTCTGTTCGCATTTCTATGTTACTATTGTTAAGTATTTTGTTTCTTATATACAAAAAAGGAATCGTAATCCAAAAGAGAAGGGAACGTCTTTTTAATTTGTACGAAAAACATTACTAGCTACGTGTGGCTATATGGATCTAAGAGAATGCTTATAATTGCTTACGTCATCAATATGATTAGCATCTCTGAGTCAGTTTGAACAAATATTTATTCAAAGCATTCTTGAAGAGTTGTGGTTTGAAGCGATTGGGGGCAAATTTAAGTTATAAAGTAGACAAAGTTTTTAATCATTTTTGTTTCTCACAGTTGCGTTCAAACCATATCTTACTTTCTTTACTTAGGAAAGAAGAGCTTAGTAAATTACAGCACGTGGACCTACCGCATAGCAATTCGCAGCATCTTCTTAGTATATAAAAATCCAGTGTCATGATGTTTGTCCACGATGAACTCCGAAACTACTCAAGCGATCTTCATAACAGTTGGTATTTATATATAATTTGGTTTAACTTGAGAGATAGGATAATATATATCTCGATTAATGGCCTCAATTATTGTTTTTAATTGTAAGTTTCATCAGTCACGAACAGACGGCGCTTTAAATTAGTTTGGTAGATATAAAAAGGATAGAAAAGTTGATGTATCAGGTCATAAGAAAAGATCGCTTAAATTGTTAGTGCGGTTTAAACTTGTATATCATAGATACATCGAAATAATGTATTCATAATTGTTTTGTGTAAAATGTCTCACCTAAAACATCTTGTAAAGCAAAAAAATAAAACAGATCAAATATAATAGGCAATTCTAAATGTTAGTATGCGATAGAAGTGGTTGTCGCACCGGGAATGCAGGCTGTTAATCTGCCTTTATTACATTTTCGGCAGCCCTAGATTAATTATACTGCATGGTACCAGAATTCGGGATACATTTTTTTTAAAGATATTCCATAGGCGGAAACGAACAGGTGGGTCACCTGACGTTAAGTGATCACCGCCGTCCATAGACACTAGAACCACCAGGGGAGTCGCAAGTGCATTTCCAGCCTGTGTTTGGGGGAAGCGGTAGGGGGAGAGGGGAGGGGAGAGAAGAGGGAAGGGGAGGTAGGTCTCCGGCGCTCTCACTGACCGAACGAAACGCAACGATACAAGCACTGTTACTCCACGTGGGTCGGGTGGTAGTACCCCGGGTGAACCTACCCATCCATGCTGAAACCAGTAATAGCTACAGCGTGGCTCTACCACCTCCAAAATATTGATTGTGTGTATGTTATCCATACTAGCGACCTGTCCCGGCTTATCCTGTCTCCCTGTCCCTACACGGCTGAATGTAGGTACTAAAGTAGCGTGACAAGTATTTAAATGATTGAGATTAATTTTTTCCTTTTTCATGTTTACAGTTCATGAAAGTCTTAGAATCTATGATTTTATACTGAAACTCACAATATGAATATTTAGTTAATTGTCATATGAAATTGCAATACGATAACAAAGAGCGAATTACCCAACAGCAGAATAACTGACAACAGTTTATAACAACTCTTTTAAAACGTTACAACGTTTTCGCCGGAGGACCACCTCCCCTCCTCCTTCCCACAATCATAGGCTGGCAACATACTTGCGACTCCCCTGGTGTTGCTAGTGTTTATGGACGGTGGTGATCACTAACCATCAGGTGACCCACCTGTTCGTATGCCTCATATAATATATAAAAAAAAACAACAACGCAAATCATTATTAATATATAAGCTATCTAAACAAGTACACTGTTATAATATTATTGTAGTCTGTAGGTATTGAGTACTCATGTCTACATAATCAATTCTTATATGTACGTTTAGCTTAGTTACATTCGCTTGTTGCAAGCGCAGTCCAAGCAGAGATTCGGCTACTTTGGCACTATTAAGCTTGTTGCCAAGTCCGATGAAGCTGTGGAGGCACATCAGGCTAACAGCGTTAGTCCATTTGAAAAAAAAATGTCTATCATATACTTAACATTCCTTAAAAATACTATCCTTAAGATTTTTGAGAGACCGGTGTACATATTTGTGTTACAAGGTGCCATTGTTAATATTGATCCATTGTCAAAAAACCTGACGATATCCTAAAGATTTTGCGTAATTTCTTAATCTTATTCGATGAATACGTAATGCGTATACTGAATTGTTGAATTGCATGCATAAATAAGTAAGAGCGAGAGTGATTCAAATATCCCGAGATATAATTAAAATAAATAGTAAAATAACGAAACGTGTTTCAAAACTCTTGTAGCGAGCTGCAATTACCTTTAGACAAACAACCAGTACCTGTCGCGAGACAGCTCTAGTAAACCAGCTCGTTCAATAAATTTTATACGTTAAAATGAAACTGGTTTCATTTAAAACTAGTTGCCCCGCGAACTTCGTTTCGCCTTAATATTTTTTTTTATCCTGGTGTTGCTGGTGGAGCAATTTGAAGTTGCGTTCATAATTACAGAAAAAGAAAACTGATATTTAGGATTTCCCGTGCAACTTTTCCAATTTTCTCTCCATAAAAACCTTCCTCAGAGTTCAAGGAATAAATCAAATAAAAAATTACTCGAATTGGACCAGCCGTCTTCGAGTTTTGCGCTTAGCAACATATTTTGCGATTCATTTTTATTTATATAGATGAACTCGAACTATTTATACTTTTTAGAGATAATAAAGTAAATTTTCAAAAAAAAGTATTAACCGACTTCAATATCAATCATAAACCCATAAGGCACTAAAAAGCGGAAAATAACTAGTTTATCAGAAATAAAACATATGAATATGTGTGCTACCTAGAGATGTACTGGAAGTCGGTACCAACCAAAATTTTTGTATTACAGAGACGCGAGAGTGGACTTAAACTTTGTACCTGTAGATGATATGATTTTCGGTTTGGTTGGCACCGACTTCCAATACATCTCTAGGTAGCACACATATTCATATGTTTTATTTTTGATAAACTAGTTATTTTCCGCTTTTTAGTGCCTTATGGGTTTATGATTGATATTGAAGTCGGTTAATACTTTTTTTTGAAAATTTACTTTATTTTTCCGTTTTGAGTGTACATAAATATATTTTACTAGCAGTGCCCGCGAACTCCGTTCCGCCTTAAGTATATTAAAATATGCGCATTTTTGCGGTATGGTATCTATCGGTATGGTATGCGATATGGTTTCAATTGGTTGTACAATAAGTAACGTTTGGTACGAACGCAACCTTTTCAGTAATCCGCGATAGTTTCTACCACCAACTCGGCTACCATCGCTTCACACATTATACACCTTAAGTAATGTAATTACAATGCTTGCGTCATGTTGCAACACAGCAACGAACATAAGCACAATAGGCTCCTAAGAATTGAAGAGTTTTTTTTATAATATTGGTGGCAAACGAACATACGGGTCACCTGATGGTAAGTGATCACGGCCGCCCATGGACAATTGCGACACGAGAGGAAACACAGATGCGTTGCCGGCCCTTAAGAAAGGAGTAGGCTCGTTTCTTGAAAGTTTTCTTACTTTGCCACGGATCCCATAATCAGAACCTAACCAAACTCTCATCAAACTACCCTTGAAGTACATCCTTTTCAATAAAAAATGAATCATCGAAACCGGTTAGCGTAATATTGAGTTATTCGTCTATTTGTCGTGTACATACTTAATGCAAATTTGAAACTTATACGGTTTTGCACTGGATGCCGTTGTCGGAACAGTACTAAATTGAAATGGGACCACTCTGGAAGTACCAGCTTTCAAATAAAAAAAGAATAATCAAAATCGGTTCACCCAATCCAAAGTTATGAGGTAACAAACATAAAAAAAAAAATAAAAAAAATACAGACGAATTGATAACCTCCTCCTTTTTTTGAAGTCGGTTAAAAATGATATTATGTTTACTATTATTTTTTACCCTAATTAAAATAAAACTAAACCCTTTCTTGTAGTGTGCTCTTTGTCACTGATTATAAATACAATATGCCTTAAAAACCATTTGTGACCAGGTTCACTGTGAGGTATTGATTGAGTGAGAAGTGATTGATGGAGCGGAGTTATACTGACATTAGTCCTTACGCTTCTAAGCTCAAATATGCTAAGAAATACTCATTTGTAACATTTTTATTTATCATAGCTATGAAATTAATACCTATGTAATAATATGTTGTGAAAGTACGTTACAGTAATTACAGTTAAAAATTAATAACGAATATTAGACACTAAACGTATAGATAACAATTTATGTATTTATTTATGTATTTACAATTTATATAGCAACAAAAGGATTTTTTACCAGCATCAACTTTTTTTCTGTGGAAGTGGTATTATTTATTTATTTTGTTTGTGTACCGCCTAATGTCTGTTCTATATATTTTATATGCATGCTGTGTCTACATCTAGAAGAGTACAATCATACCATGGTTTTTTCTATACTACTAAATTATGTATGTAACTAGATTGTAGTCAGTTTTGTAGACCAATAAAAAAAAAAATAACTAAAAAAAAAAAAAAATTATTAAAGATCAATTTGACAACGTTTATACTTTTAAAAAATAATCTGGAAGATTTTGGTGGTAATACAAATTTCGCATAACGTATTATTGTTTCGAATTCACTTTATTTTGTTAAAACTTCAGTACTGTTACAAAATATAAATCAATTTAAGTTGACTAATTACTAATATAATATCTACATAATCAGCAAGTTTTTCAACAACTCTGTATTACAGTTATATGGAAATAAATAAGTGATATGTTGAATTCAGTGTCTCACAATATTTCGTACTGTGAAAAAGGTAATAATAATTAATCTGTTGAATTTGTTGAACATTAACACACGATATTTATTTATTTTATTTTATTTTATGTATTTAACACACCAACATAAATATTACACATAGATAAAATTATATGTGGTAAATTACAAAATAAAATTACACTGTAATAATTACAATCACAGGCATGCATGACATTAATAGATGACAAAATAAACTAATTCTAATTAGTAACTATATAAACAGAATAACAGATTTTTCTTTATAAGTACACAGTTAAGTTATGTTTTTAATCAAGTGCCGCTTGAATGATCCAAATGCATCACAAAATATGTCGATGTTGTTATTTGTTCGAGATACGTCATTATACAATCTAGCCATACGTATTAACGGACTGTTATATACGGTGTTAATGGTCGCAGTTGGAATGGCAAAGATATGTGGATTACGCAATCTTTGGCAATTAGGTCTGAGGTAAAAGTGGTTGACAAGAAATAATAATAATATCATTTATTTCAGACAGACGTCCATATTTGTGGGAACAATTACAGGTTTAAAAAAAAAATAGTATCAGTAATAATAATAAAACAGAAAAATAAATTATAAACAAAAACACAGAACACAGGATATAACATTAAATGGTAGGTCCGAGTGGAACCTCCGGTGATGGTGGAAATTCACTGCAAATGAAATGCATCCATGGAACCGTTTATAATTTTGTGTAGGATTAATAAGTCAGATACATTTCGTCTTAATTTTAAGCTAGCGATGTTAAAATATTTTAGCCTATCATTGTACTCAGGAATAGACTTACGAATGCCATTTCTTATACTCAAATGTCTAACAAAACGAGCCTGAACGGCTTCGATGACCTCTGTGTGAATGGAATAAATAAATAATAATAAATATAATAAATAATAAAAAAATAATAGTGTGAAAAAGGTAATAACTTTAAGAAATCAAACGATAAATATTTGGTGATTAGATTCGAGTTTTTCCCTTAAACTTCAATAAAACATTTAAAAACATTAGCAACTGTCAAGAAATGATATTCTTGTACGCAATGTACAAGCTATTCTATATTTACTATGCCCGTAACGAGGGCGGCACGCGACACCAGTCAAACTTATTAAATAACATGTTATTGCTTGTCTCTGTATTTGAAATGACAATTTGCGAGGGTACGAAATAAAAATGCAATCCAAAGGGATGAGATTAATATGAAATGTTTTACGTGAAGTGTTAGGGATCTCTAATAAAAGCTTGGGACATACAGTCGAATCAGTAAGCGTTCCCGTTCACACAAGATACATCAGATGTTTAGTGAGATTTGGTGTCGCGGGGTGTCAAATAATATTTAAGACTTGAGACACCCAATCCAACCTCACCTGCACGTGGTGCACCCTGCTGAATAACGAACGAGGCAATGGCGAAAGCGGGGTGGTAGGGTTTTACAGCCCGACTGGGTCGCAACCACCATGTATATGGCGAAATAGCCCGTCATAGTGATTAGCTTTTGCGAGTCGCGTTTCGGGATCAGCCTGTGCATATCCAGCTTTTCGCAGGCCGGCATGACAGCGGCGACCGGCGATGGATAGTTTGTGACTCGGTGGTCGCTATTGTTTTTGGATTGTACTGTGCTTACCATCAGGCACAGTGTAGTCATTTTGCCGTGCTACTATAAAGAGATGGTGACGTGTAATAGTTGAATATATTCATTAGTAGCTGTTCTTTTGTACTGCATCAGTCAGTCTGTGGCTTATATTAAATGACGATTTGATTTCAGATGGTAACCCGCCACACCCTGAGGAGGAAGGGCTTTCAAGGCCGCACTACACTAATAATTCTTGTTCGACGACGGTGACGTCTGGAAATGACGCGTCTCTCAGTGCATCCAAAAACGAATGCAACTGTATATGTCTATAAAAATATGTTGTGCTATATTATGTATAGTGAAAAGATAAACCAGATGAAGTTTCTTGCCTATTTTTCTTGGTGACTGAGTTGTTTGCCCGAACCGATGGTAGGTTTGACGTTCATAAGTACCTTCTCAGGACCGAAATTGAATAAAGAATGTTTGATTTTGATCAGTTTATCAAGGATTGTAACTAGCCAGACTATAAAAATAACTCTACCAGCAAGTTATAGTGTCTTCATTAAGATTTCCTTCGTCGACAGCTAAGTTTCATTCCAAGATTTTAAGTTAATTCGATAATTGTGATATCTGTTACACGTTACTACTGAGCCTGAACTATTATAGGTAGTCGGTAAAAATCTTGACGTAATATGTATCTATTATTATGATGCATAGTTTAGGGAATAATAAAAATATAAAAAGTAGAATGTTAAGAGAAGGCGTTTCAATACAAAGATCAAGGTTTTATTAATTTTGGTTTATAGGTTTTAGCGTTTGACCACAATTTCGCCTTACGTTAAATGATAATATAGTCTAAGATGGTAAACACGTTAACTAGAAGGGGGCTGGTTCTCAAGCGCAAATGTCATAACACACCAACAGTTGCTTGTCGATAGATTTTCAACTCGAGGGTGGTAGCTAGCGAGGCGGACTTAGAAAAAGCCCTACCACCATGCAATGGTTCCACCACGATGTTTACTTTCACCGCGCGCTCCGACTCAGTTGCTAGGATTCGAACACGGAGTCTGAACACGCTATCAACTAAGCTATCGTCGTTTATCTTTGTTTGTTCAGTTGAAAAACTAGTAAATCATGGAAAAAAAATGCATTTAATCGTTTGTTTATTGTGAAGGGTTATAACGTATAGGCTATCTAACGTTATCAGCCATCAGGAGCCAGAGTAAGTTGTATGGACAAAGTATAGGTTAGAAAGTACACTAAGCAAGAACAAAGTAATAGTCTGGGCGGATCGTAGCATACCGCATAGTGTCGGATAGCCGAGAGCGGAAAAAATAATTAGATGCGAATTAACCGACGAGAGCTTGTAAATTAATAAAATTCTGTGGTGATACGGAACCCACGGTGCGAGTTTCCAATTCATGCTTTATAGATTTATTCCAAATAAAAGCTATGGCATAAAGTGGATGATACTTCTTCTATGGTCTTTATTATTTACTAGCTGTGCCCGCAACTTCATATGCATGACCTTTATGTAACAGTGATTAATAAAATTATCCGAACGTATTAAGTCAATTTATTCATTTACTTTTCTCAAGGTAAGGTCCTTAAAATTACAATAACACTGGTTAGAATGGACCGATTTTAATGAAACAAAGACTCAATGTTATTCGAGAATATGTTTTATGCTTGTTGAGATTTTATCGTGAACGCAGTGCGTGTCCATACAAAGTAGTCCGGTGAAGCTGTTAAGACCTTGCTTGGTCAATAGCGTAGTCAATTCGAAAAGAAAAAAAAAAGTGTCCATAGAAACGGACAGACAGATAGACGTTTCTAAAAATGCATGAAATGTAATTTATTAAATACTTATTCTTAGACACCTGTATCAATTTACTTTTTTACAAAATGCCAAAATGTACAGACTCGTTAGATTTACCTTTTTTATTATATGTATAGATTGTTCATAATTTTAATTAATATTTCATGCGCTAAAGTTATATATTAGTGTATGTAGATTTCAGAGGTTGAACAAAGCTTATGTCAAATACCCGATGTAGGTATCCGTTTCCGTTGACAGTGCAGGCGTCGCTTATTGAAAACACTACAGTAAATTGGAAAATTCCGCGCAAGCCTCTGTTTCACATGAACGGAAGTAAGAATTTCAGGTATTTTCCTCTACACGGAAGTGAGATAGATATTGCGAAAATTTATTAAATTCTTTCATCATATTTTACTTTCGCATTGTATTTTAAAGCTGTCTATGTATCAAACACAACTACATTGTACCGTTGTTTTTACTGCGTTTTTGATTGATTTTTATTGTTTTTATCTCTTACGAGTTTTAACTTGCTATTTATTAGTATTAGAGTTTTGTGATCAAAGAACAAAGAAATTACAGAAGGTACACAAGGTCATATATCTTAAAATGTATCTGCAACGTCTGTCATGTCTCTCTCAAATGTATTTACGACATCGAGTATTTTAAAACCCAATACACACAAAAAAACAAGTTTAATTTTAACAGTTTTCATTGAACAAGAGTCTCTTCTTTGTTCTTCGTTCGTTCTTTGTTCCTAGTCAATCTAAGGTAAGCTTGGGGACCTAAATATAATTTATAACTGTTGCGGAAACAATTGACAATTGGCAGCCGTACATATTAGTTTAATATTTTCTATGATAACAACAATGTTCGCTACGTAAAGTCGTTTTAATATTGTCGTCCTGATAGCTCATGCCAAATGCCAACCAGCTCATAGTGTAATACCCTATCGCCTATATCATAATTATATACTTATTAAGTAAAAAGATACATAATTTTGTTCCCATCAGAAGGGAAATGAAGTCCGCATTAAAGCAATGTAAAAAAAATATATATAGAGGTCTTTCTCGTTCAGTGAAGTGCCCATTTCCCCGCATTCCTTATTCAACAACGTCCGAAAATTAAAGTGTAGCTACAAGAAATCGCACTCAGCCGCGCGAACCTCACAGAACGCGTCCCGCCTGAAATATTTCCAAACGGATCGACATTCGAGTACCCTTATTTACCGAAACGCTCGTACAAGCGGACGCGCTGCCGGCTATTTGTTTTTTCCATTACAAAGAAAACGCCCGCCCGCGAGTTTAATGCTATCATTTTTCAATAACACGCTCTGGGTGCCTGCCCCGGCTGCTGCCAAAGTGATTTCCTAGCTCTCCGATTGGCCGACCCGGTACCGACACCGCGTTCGATATCCGAAACCGACAACCGAAGCGAGACAACAACACCGCAACTCGCGTTTGCAATCGTGCGCAAGAACGAGACGGATATATGTTTATTTGTATATGAATATTGTATGAACGCGAGGGAAACGTATCAATAATACGTGCACGAATGAAATAATAGATTATTCGTTTGTTCGAATCGAACTTAAACAAAAGTGACTCCATAACTGATGCACGCGCGAGAAGCGAGAGAGAGGTGTAGTCGATAAGGGAGCGTCGGAACGGGACGGATATAGTTTTTCCGGTCGATGTATCGTTCGGCCGCGTTCGTGGAGTCGGCGATATCCGTTTTTCTAACAGTCGTCGGCCGGTTTTCACATTAAACGATCATTTTAAGGGCGAACCAATCAAATGTTAAATTCATACAAATTGATACTAAGCGAGTTGTTATATTAATTTTATAACAAAAATTAAGTGTAAATAAGTTTGAATTGTGTCTTAATTAAAACTAATTGGGTTTAATATAACGATAATTATTTTGTATTAAAGCCACGTTTACGCTGGATTATCGTCCTCGGTGTAGATTTTCGACTGATTTTTTTTTCTTCGCGAGTTCTTACTGCTAATTTTTTTCGAAAATGAACATTGGTCCGTAAATCAAGATAAAATTTAGAAACAATTCTATAGTGTTGAGGGCGTATTGAGGACGTGTTTTTGGATTTTCTGGACAATGATTTTTAGAGTGGTGTGAGTGAAGATGCCGGTATAGGGGGCGGCCAGGGTTGGCCCTTCGAGGCCATGCTTAATAACCTCACGGCGACAGCCTTAGGAGGTAAGTTGCTTTTATAATTTTATTATTAGCTTATTATTACATTTTGTTACATTAGCAGTTAGCTTCTTTTCTAGGGAGCGTGCCTTTACCGCTAGGCTTGATCCCACTGTAAATGCTATTACTTATTTTTAATCTTACTTACATAGAAACATATGTATAAAACCTGAGGAAATAGTCAAATTGGATTTTTTTTAAATCATTACAATCTTTAAGCGATGCTGTGGTTATAAGAACATGACGGATAGACAAGAGATGCTTTGTTTTATTGTATATGAAAATAGCTGCCTTCGGCTAAGAAGAAAAATTGGGTAATCTTTCTAAATACACATACTTATTTCCGTCTTGAAAATTTTGGATCTTGGTAGTACTGCTTGTCCTCACCGACACACAAAACGTACCTACAAGACAATATTTAAAAATGTATGTACTCTTAATATTAGCTACATAATATACGTTATATACAATTATCGTCTATTTTTTGCTAGCTGTGGCTAGGGCTCCGTTCGAGTGAACTACAAAGTTATTTCTAAGCTGTTTTTCAGGCTTTCAGGCCGTTTATCAGGTTTATAATATTATAGACTTCTATATCGATAGCTACGTAATTTAAAAAAATATTAAATGTTGGTATAGATTTGGCTTACTTACAGTTTTAATATAACCATATATGTATATACATATACATAGATAAGCATATAGTCAACGCACATGGTTACCATAAAAATTGCAAGAATAACAGGTTCAAATCCTATTATGAGTCTGAGCTTTAATGGGGGACTTCGTGACAAAACCATAGTATAGAGCCAAGGATTTTATATTTCTCTTCAATACTCTATAGGTTTTTAATGCTTGACCACATTTTCCTCTGATGTTAAATAACGATGTAGTCTAAGGTGGTAAAGTTGACAGTCCATCACCATGCACCTGTAAGTTAATTCAGGTTAACAGAATTTAACAGACGGTTGTCGTTTAGGTTTAGCTTGTAGGTACCCAGTTTTGAGAATATCAGATGAGACGTCGTCAAACGATAAAATTATAATCTCCAATATCGTTATTATGAAAACAACATTTATACGTTTTTTCACGGAAAACATTTTATACTGCTCATCGTTCTATAACTCGTCACTAGATGACGCTAAGTTATAGTATATTATTATTAATATTGTAATTTAACGCGGACGATGTCACGGACGTTCGCTAGTTATTCATATAAATGTCGGGGTAGTTTTAGGTTCGCTGCTACCAGATGCTGGAATAATCTGCCCCCTCCAATGAGCAATCTCAAACTTATTTTTTTAAATTAATATCGCAATGTTTGTAAAACTGAAGATCTACTTTTCATTACATACATTTTTCATACGCCTGTAATTGCTATTTATTGCCCCCTATATTATATTTAATAGTTTTTATTGATATTTTGTTTATTATGTACCGTAACTTGCATTGGGGGTACAGCTGAAAATCAGCGCTGAATGTTTCTTATGACACTTTAGTATATGCTGAGCTGAATACCATTTCATAATGATGCGATGTGCACATTTTTATACGTTGTATCGTATACAACGCATTCATAATGCATTATGAATAAACGATATTTTTCTTTCTTTAAACTTTGCGTCATACCTACTATTATTTTTTTGGATAAGTCTATACCAAAAATCAAATAAGAGTTTGTAGATATATGGAAATAGATTCATCATGCAAATCCAGTCACTTATTGGTTTTGTCCTTTTATGGGTTACATATTTTAGTATTGAAATAGCACAAAATATCGTGAATCCAACCCCTCCGGGGGATGAAACCGGTTCTGTTTTACGGGATTCAATTCCGTTAAAGCCAGTTTATGACGCCTCCTTAATCCCTTTAAGCCGACGGGGAGCTCCGTAAGATTTTATACGCGAAGAACTTGCAATGCGGTATTAAATTTATACAATACAGTACACAATTAATTTCTATGCTTTTGTATAAAATGCAAATGTCTCGCTAAGAAGACGAACAGAAGAATCCCGTTTGGTTGGACAACGTTAAGAAAATTACGGCGAATTTTCACATCATTGTCATCCTACGTCTTCTTCATCCAGAAATTATGTAATCAGCCAGAGAATTGGAGTTGTAGACATTGTTAAAAGAATTAGCATACTAAAGTAAAATACGGTAAACCCTATCTGGGCAGGAACTTCGCAACTTCTTATCTTGGCCGTACTGTGAAGCTGAGGAACAATTTCCCGGCCAGCGTGTTCTCTGCTTCCTATAACGTGGGGTCCTTCACGCGTAATGTGAAGAGACATTCACACAGGCCGGCATGACAGCGGCGACCAGCGAGGAATAGCGTGTCTCTCGATAGTCGCCATTGTTTTTGGATACCATCCTTTGATGTATCCTTGATGCTCACCATCAGGCATAGTGCAATCATTCACTCAGGCAGTCAGCAGTCACGCATATCAAAGAACTAATAACCGACGGGGTAGACTAATTCGCGAGTGGTGATCGCTTTTTAAGAATTAAATAAACAAATAATCTGAAGTGACAATAAACGAATGGTTATGGGAAATGAATGGAGGAGAAAGACCTAAAATCTAGTAAAAAGAATCTATAAGGAAATCTGAACGTTAAAAAAAACCTCTAAATACCAACATGTTGTGGGATAACATATGATTTAATTGAAAAATTCGAAGTAGTAATAGTAAAGTGACATTTTTCACAACCAAATTTTATTCTGGACTAGCTGTTAACCTCCGCGGGGAATAAAAACAAATTGTTCAGTGTAAATTTGCACGTGGGTTAAGTGCCTTACTGGACACTGCTTGGTTCTCCGATCAACAATAACAGGCTTGGTTAGTTTATTATATTTTCATTTTGTAGGTGGTAGAGCCACGCTTGTAGGTGGTAGAGCCACGCTGAAGCTATTACTTGTTTTAGCATGAATAGGTCGGCTCGTCCGGGGTAGTACCACCCTTTCATAGAACTCCGACGTGAAGTAACAGTGCTTGCATTGTTGCGTTTCGTTCGGTAAGAGAGAGCGCCGAACACCTACCTCCACTCCCCTTCCACTTTCCCCTTACCGTCCACTTTCCCTTCCTCCCCCCAACACAGGTTGGCAACGCACTTGCGACTCCCCTGGTGTTGCAAGTGTCTATGGACGGTGGTGATCACTTACATCAGGTGACTCACCAGTTCGTTTGCCTCCTATGATATAAAAAAAAGCTGTTATTTTGCAATTAGAAACAGACACTACTTAGTTTTTATATAAGGGATACTGGCTCTATATGTTTTAGGGCGTATTCAAGAATATGATTTTAAAAAAATACTAAGTAATAAGGAATCTGTAATTTATTGTTTTCTTTTTGGTTATAGTATACCTAAAGAGAAAAATTATATATGAATCTTGCAAATATTTTCTATAGTCTGAAAAACCCCATTTTAAATAAATAAGTAGTAAATAAATATATAGTAAATAAATACATAGTAAATAAATAAAAAGAGACTATAGTTGAAGGTTTTTATATTTTTATCGCAAATTGAATAGTAAATTACTATAAACGTTTTTATTATTAAATTAATAAAAGGAGACAACATGATCGACTATTGAGTCATTTACCCTATCTCTATAATGTATATTATAACCGGTGCAATTATAATAAGTTTTAAATGAATGATATTTTTTTACTCAAATAAACTAATACGTTATTTTTAGATTATCTCAATCTATACTTAATAATACATCCATCCGTAGGAATATATAAATGTAATAAGTACTACAAGAACATGTCTCAGGTTTTGGTTTCGTCACGGTGCTTTCCTTCCGGTCTTACCAATTTAACATTAGTATATCTACGCAGATTTCGAAAATTTCGTTGGTCCATGCCGGAGTTCGAACCTGTGGACACTATTACTACTAAAAGGCCGGCAAAGCACTTGCGCCTAACCTGGTGTTGCTAGTGTCAATGGATGGCGGTGATCACTTAACATCAGCTGACCCGCCTGTTCATTTGCCCCCTATAATATAAAAAAAGCTATTAAGTATAGATTGAGATAATCTAAAAAGAACTTATTAGTTTATTTGCGTAATAAATTATCATTCATTTTAAACTTATTATTATTGCATCGGTTATAATAGGTATACATTATAGAGATAGGGTAAATGACCCAATAGTTGACCATGTTGTCTCTTTTTATAAATTTAATAATAAAAACTTTTATAGTAATTTACTGTTCAATTTGCGATAAAAATATAAAAACGTCATATATAGCCTCTTTTTATTGATCTACCTTAAAAATGGGTTTTTTTAGACCATAGAAAATGGTTCGATAGTCTCCGAAAAGGTTGGACCGACTTTGACAGAAATTTTACTGGCAGATAACTGATGTTACACGGAGTACCATAGGCTACTTTTATCTTGGAAATAAAATCAGGGTTTTGCGAAAAACAATAAACAAACCAAGCAGTTTCCAGCAACGCGTGTAACCCACGCGCAAATTTACACTGAACAAATTCTTGTTTCTATTCCATTCGGATGAAGTCGCGGATGACAGCTAGTCCAGAATTAAATTGGGTGGTTTTTTAAATGTCATATCACTATTACCACTTCGATTTTCTCGATTAAGCCTAATGTTATCCATGTTGGTACCAACACATTTTGGTTTTCAAGAGGATTTTTTTTATTTCAGGTTTCCTTATAATTTCTATTCACTACTAGTAATTTCGCTTTCACTCTTTATAACTATTAATAGTTTCAGGTTAACTTTTTAGGTGCATCTCGCGCAAATAAAATAAAATCTTTATTTTTATTGAGGGTTTGTTCAAAGACAACACGCCACCCTCATCCATACTACAAATAATCACAATTTACAAAATAATTTACAGATATACATCTTAAAAAACACTAATAAAAAAGCTAAATTGAAAAACAATATTACAATCACATTCTTGCCCTTATACCGACCTCCTCCATATTATAGATTAATTTGGCTTCTTCCGATGTTGGGCGTGACAATAATTAATTACAAACACCTATATTATAAGTATTCTTAAATACCTGTCTTCTTTGGGATTCGTTCCGGACACATTCCATTACAATATGATACACGTCTTCTTCTTGAAGGCAAACTTCACAGTTGCTGTTTTTCCTTGTTTTTTATTGCAGTGAGACGTGGTAGCGACCAGTCAATTCCAGGCGGAAATGCAATGTCATGTCCACTAAAATATTCAATGATGGATTTCCGTATAGTAAAGTACTTTACAGACACAAGCAACAAGTAAAAAAGTAAAAATAAAATATGCCTACAACTCTTTTGGAAAGAAAGAACTAAAATATGTCTAGCAACTTGAATCCATAATGGTTGTCGAAGCAAAACTTACAAGTACCTACGTTCAGTCAAACGACCTATTCTCGCAAAGTAAATAGAATATATAAAATGTCGTAAAACAGATCGTACAGTCGATTATATTCAACGTTAAAGGGAAAACTTTGTCGATGAAACGGCGAGCTCGATTATCGATGGAATGAAATGGTCGAGGTTTTTCGGCAGTACCTATACCTATTGAGAGTACAATTCTTTGCTAGCATTTCAGAAATAAAATGTTTCTACTAGCATTTTATTTATCTATACACATAATTAAATTGAAGTGTCTGTTTGTACTGTTAAGATAACAGCTCTTTATTAAATTGATAAGTAGGTATAAATGGTATTTAACCAAAAATATAGTTTTTATAACTTTTCTTTCTGAGTCTCTGTTGTTTCATTTAATCTTCGAAAAGGCTGGCTGCGCGGATTTTGACAGGACTTTCACCGGGGTAAAAAAAATATTCATTCACTCAATATATAATAAACTAAAGAAGTAGTATCCAGAACCACGTGCGCCCCATGCGCATCGTTACCTGGAGGAATTTTTTTTTGCTAAAATCTTCGCGGTCGAAGTAGCGCGCTACAGCTAGTTTTTAAATTTAAAAACACAGGATTTTTGCAACCTCGACGGTTCTCTTAAACAATTATGTAATATGGAGTACGTTGAGCCAAATTTATAACTAATTTTGTTGTTGAGTTTTCAAGTGTGTTTCGTATACACGAATCGCTTGTTGCTATTTTATTTATTTGCATACTTTTAAATTAATCTTATACCATTAACTTAATATTACTGGATAACTATAATACTTTTAATAATTTGTTATTAAGTATTGCTCTAAAATGAATTGTATATCTACTTTGTTTTCAGTGAAGTTAATTGTTGTCCAAGACCTTAAGTATTTTTGGTAACACTGCATACATTTATGTAGGAGTATAATTCTTGTTGCCGTCTTTATGCAAGTTTACTATAAATGGCTAATAAATGACTCTGCACATCAGTTTTTTCTAGATATTTCAACATAGATAATATTAATATAATATCCAGTTTTGCTCAAAGTCGTTCACAGTTCAGACTGCCTAACTATGGAATGCTCTACCGGTTTCTATGAGATGGGCATTTTTTTAAAGTCGGTCAAAAAGTACTATTTGTCGATTTAACATTTTGCTTTTGTATATGTACTAATATATATACTTTGTTTTGTTTAATATTTATGCAGTCTATATAAAATTTATATTTTATGATGTTTTATATGTATGTTACAGTGTACATGTCGCTAATATATGTGGTACTTACAAGTTTTATCTTGCTTGTGTACCCTAAAAACCCCAGATTTTACTTCATGGAACCTATCCATCCAAAGGTTGCCTGGAAGAGATTGCTATTAGCAATAAGGCCGTCCTTTGTACTAATCACATATAGCATAATCACTCAAATTACAATCACATAACTTGAAATGTTTTATAGTGTATGTGTATAATGGTGTACAATAAAGATTAAATAAATAAATATTTAACTTACCGTAATTCAACAATGCCTTATAGCAAATAATAATAAACAAAGCAAGTGAAGGCGCGCGCATAACTAAGTTTATAATATTTCAATAAAATAAACTCCAGAATGGTTAATTTTTAAGCATATTGATGTATTTTATGTATTCTATTAACAATGAAGACATGCGTATTGTTTTCAATAAATAAAAATAGTTCGATAATACGAATTAGAGAAATGAGTCTAAACTTTGTTATACTTACAATGAGCATGAATTACATAAAACCTTTTCAAGGAAATTATTCAATTGTACACTCTTTTACTATAACATGACTTATGCTCGAATTGTAATTGTTTCCATGGCAATAGCATGTTAACAATGGCAAATTGTACCGCGACGACAATTCAATAAAAATAAGATATTTAAATAAACGTGGTAATTCTTCAAACGCAATTATAAACAGACTGGAAAATATGTTTGTTGATAGACAATTACATATTTTTGTAATAACGGGGGGTATCAAAAATCTTATACATTTTATATGTTTTGTAAGTTTTAGCGTTTGCCCACAACCTTATCTAATGCTAAATGACTATGTGGTATAAAATGGTAAACATAATACGCCTAGAAGGGGCTGGCTCCCAAGTGCAGCTGCCAGAACACACCAATAAGGTGCTTGGTGACAGATTTTCAACTGGAAGGTGGTAGCTAGCCAGGCGGACTTAGAAAAATACTACCGCCATTCTCTGGTTTCACTACAATGTTTTCTTTCACCGTGCGCTCCGACGCACTTGCTAGCATTCGAACCTACGTCTATCGATTAGCATCCGAACACACTATCAACTAAGTCATGATCGCATCATACAGGCAAATCATATGTTATTGTTAAGTTATTGTTAAAAAAAAACGTTTTGGTTCTTAATGCCATTTTACCACAAGTGCTGTAAAAACTTAAATAAACACTGCAATTTATTTTTATACTTCTATACTATAATGTAATGGTGTTCTACTTCGTGAGATCTACATTAACATTCGAAATAATAGTGTTTGTTCGTCATCAAGCAATATTTATCCATTATAGTGTTCTATTTGTATAAATAGGTCAGGTTAGAAGATAAATTTTAAATTTATCTAGAACATAAAACAGGATTTTCTTGAAGAGAAAAGAAAATAAACAAATATTAGCATTTCCACAGAGTCGTTTCACTTTAACACTTTGACTGCCACGTTTTGACCATGATCTTTCTCGTGACGCCACGGTCGTTATTGGTGACCGGACCTCTAGATCTTTTTACAATTACGAAAAATACAGCCGTGGCATCTTAAAAGAAGCATTGATTATGGCGTGGCAGTTTAAGTGTTAAGTGACTTCTTTTAATATCTAAAAATATAATTTATTTCCATATAAGAAAGGTTAACATTTTGAAACCACAGTAAGGGAAAACATTTAAGAGTGAAGATGAAACGTCATTTTGTACAATTTTTTAATCATCACAGACGGTCAGTAAAGATTTTGTTTGTCGCTAGGGCATGGTATATATATCCGACTAGATTACGAACATCATACACTAGATGTATCATCCCCATAAAGTCACACTTCTGTAGTGTCCCCTGTGTCTAGGTACATGTTCAGAAATTAAGGGAGGTGGTGAATGATGTATTTATTATTTGGTGATCATACACGTCGTCTGTAGTGATTCAGCTGCTCTGAGGCTCGCAGGCCGATCTAATATCGAAGACAAGCGATAAATTGTCCATTTTTCACCTGTCGCTGTTATATCTCAATTGTATTGTGATTAATAACAGGCTTAATGCAGTTACTATATTGTATTTAAGAAAATAAAAACAGTCAATAAAAAATAAAACATCCCAAAAATTTACCAACAAAGTTTAAAAAGAGTTGTACTTTTATCAAATGTAATATTTCTAAAAGATATACATATATAAAAAATAACACCATCTATCATAATTCGCGGCTTAAGTGGAGTACCGAGTAAGTGCTCTTTGCAGTTTTATAAATAAGGCCATATTTCTAAAATGTAGACTTTTAAACATTCGTTACTTTGCACTTTCGGTAAACAAACTTGGCAAACAATTTAGCTTTTTGCGACGCCATGTTTGTATAATTTTACCTATCAAACAGTTTTGACGCGATAGCAATTTTGACACTAATTGTTTTGTTGTTTCGATTGAAAACGGTGATTTATTTGTAAGTAATACTAGCAACCGTTCACGGCTTCGTCTGTGTTTGTGTTTCTATAAAGAATTATATTTTCGTGGAACATCCTTTTTTTCTCTAAAGTAAACAATGTCAGTTGCTCTTTATAATATATAAGTTGCTATCTGCCAGTATAAGTTCCATTAAAATTGGTTCAACCATTTCAAAGAGTAGCCGACACAGACGGACAAAGCTTTTTAAAATCGGTTCTTTATTACTAATTTCGTATGTACTTTCACATCAATTTAGTAAAATATATATTTTAACACTACAGATTTTTCAATTTTATTCATTTGTAATAGGTGTTTACTAGTAAAATGGATTTTATTCGGTTTTAATTGTTGCAAACTACTTTTTTAACCTATCTGTCTTCTTTATAATATCACTGAATTTATATTATGTTCCATTATCATGTGAGAAAAAGTGGTGTAAATAAAATTAGAATTTTTAAGAATGTATAGTATCCGCCTCAAACAGAATTCACCAAGTAATACTTTTCACCTTAAATACAAATAATCAGTAGTCATGTAGTCCGGTGAAGCTGTTAAGACCTTGCTTGGTTAATAGCAATCGGTTCTTTATTACTAATTTCGTATGTACTTTCACATCAATTTAGTAAAATATATATTTTAACACTACAGATTTTTCAATTTTATTCATTTGTAATAGGTGTTTACTAGTAAAATGGATTTTATTCGGTTTTAATTGTTGCAAACTACTTTTTTAACCTATCTGTCTTCTTTATAATATCACTGAATTTATATTATGTTCCATTATCATGTGAGAAAAAGTGGTGTAAATAAAATTAGAATTTTTAAGAATGTATAGTATCCGCCTCAAACAGAATTCACCAAGTAATACTTTTCACCTTAAATACAAATAATCAGTAGTCATGTAGTCCGGTGAAGCTGTTAAGACCTTGCTTGGTTAATAGCGTAGTCAGTTCGAGAAAAAAAAAGAAGTAATCACTAACATGTTCTTCACATTATTACCAAAATTTAAAAAATCGACAAATTGGTTGATTTTTTGTAATAAAAAAAGTGAAATAAAGGGTAAGCCGTTATGAAATCTTCGGCATAAATAAATGATTTCTATTGAACAATTTTAAATGATAATCAAAACTAACAGAATTATTAAAACCAGCGCTTGTCCAGTGCTCGAATTTCAACCATAGAAAACAAACTTCTTCCAATTTTTTTATCGATAACACTTAATAATCCAGTCATTTTAGGTATAATATGCAGAAAAAATACTAGCGAGCTGGATTTTTGTATACACCTTTATTACGGTGTTGTAATAAAGATGTGAAAAATCGACATCGATATCGTGCCGGCTAAAAAAGTTACTCTTACTGAACTCCAAAAAGTAAATTTTCAAAAAAAAGTATTAACCGACTTCAATATCAATCAAAAACCCATAAGGCACTAAAAAGCGGAAAATAAATAGTTTATCAAAAATAAAACATATGAATATGTGTGCTACCTAGAGATGTACTGGAAGTCGGTACCAACCAAAATTTTTGTATTACAGAGACGCGAGAGTGGACTTAAACTTTGTACCTGTAGATGATATGATTTTCTGTTTGGTTGGCACCGACTTCCAATACATCTCAAGGTAGCACACATATTCATATGTTTTATTTTTGATAAACTATTTATTTTCCGCTTTTTAGTGCCTTATGGGTTTTTGATTGATATTGAAGTCGGTTAATACTTTTTTTTGAAAATTTACTTTATTTTTCCATTTTTAGTGTACATAAATATATTTTACTAGCAGTGCCCGCTAACTCCGTTCCGCCTTAAGTATATTAAAATATGCGCATTTTTGCGGTATGGTATCTATCGGTATGGTATGCCATATGGTTTCAATTGGTTGTACAATAAGTAACGTTTGGTACGAACGCAACCTTTTCAGTAATCCGCGATAGTTTCTACCACCAACTCGGCTACCATCGCTTCACACATTATACACCTTAAGTAATGTAATTACAATGCTTGCGTCATGTTGCAACACAGCAACGAACATAAGCACAATAGGCTCCTAAGAATTGAAGAGTTTTTTTTATAATATTGGTGGCAAACGAACATACGGGTCACCTGATGGTAAGTGATCACGGCCGCCCATGGACAATTGCGACACGAGAGGAAACACAGATGCGTTGCCGGCCCTTAAGAAAGGAGTAGGCTCGTTTCTTGAAAGTTTTCTTACTTTGCCACGGATCCCATAATCAGAACCTAACCAAACTCTCATCAAACTACCCTTGAAGTACATCCTTTTCAATAAAAAATGAATCATCGAAACCGGTTAGCGTAATATTGAGTTATTCGTCTATTTGTCGTGTACATACTTAATGCAAATTTGAAACTTATACGGTTTTGCACTGGATGCCGTTGTCGGAACTGTACCAAATTGACGGACCACACTGGAAGTACCAGCTTTCAAATAAAAAAAGAATAATCAAAATCGGTTCACCCAATCCAAAGTTATGAGGTAACAAACATAAAAAAAATAAAAAAATACAGACGAATTGATAACCTCCTCCTTTTTTGAAGTCGGTTAAAAACGGTTGATTTTACAGAAAAATGCAAGAGACATTTTTTGTAAATAATTTTACTTGGAACAATTTTTATAATAACCGCTATTGGCCTCCGAGCAATAAGTCGCGAGATATTTGCGTAAAACTGATTTTCGTGATGCATGAATCAGGCAACAGCCCAAGCCGAGATGTGCTGCGCACCCTTGAGCTAGTTGTCAAAATAAAATCGGCTGAGTGCCTTAAGCGCTCGCCTTTGCAGTCCAGTGAAGCTGTTAAGACCTTACGAGGTTAATAGTGTAGTCAGATCGAAAAAAAAATGATTTTCGTGACCTTTATAACTTTTTTAGCCGGCACGATATCGATGTTGATTAGTAACATCTTCATTACAAAACCGTAATAAAGGTGTATACAAATATCCAGCTCACTAGGATTTTTTCCGCAGATTGGGTCTTAAAATTCCTTGAATGACTGGACGCTATTTGCCAGTGAATGTTCCGTAAAAATCGGTGGAGCCGTTCGAAGATAACTCTGCGGGCAAAGCCATGGTTAACAGCTAGTCTAAATTAAAAAAAGACTATATTACTTCGTATGATGTCCTCTATCCGTCGGTGAAAATCCTGTAAAAATCGGTCCAACCATTTTGGAGATAGCATTACGAACAAAGCCACTGTTAACAGCTAGTCTAATTTAGAGTAGTCTAAGTAACCCGCTGTAAGTTCAGCTATCTGCCAGTGAAATTCCCGTCAAAATCGGTCTAGCTGTTTCGGAGATTACCCGGAACAAAGAAACAGACAGACAGACAAAAATTTTAAAAATTGCATTTTTGTTATCCGAAGCTTGTATACTTTCTCTTACCCAATCAGTAAATATATTTTTCATTTTGATATTACATACAGACACTTCATTTTTAGTATATGTATATAGAATAGATAGATTCGAATCTTTAATTTAATATTGTAATCCTATATCGTATTCCAAATTTAATGTGATTGTCAATTTGTTACCATTAGCAGTATATGTAAAACAAATCGGCTGAATAAAGGGATAAAATGGAATAGGATAAAGCAATTTAAAGGATCGCATTTATTTGCCATGTGGCCCATCTAGACAATAAACCGTAAACTCGACAATAAAACTTACGTTCAATAACTAGAAGATGTTTTTCTTTCTACTTACTTGTCTTGCATAAAATTGTAGGTGGTAGAGTCACGCTGAAGCTATTACTGGTTTCAGCATGAATGGGTCGGCTCGC
>MU159597.1:364101-384589 GCA_015888305.1 Antheraea pernyi | reverse complement strand
TATATATATATATATATATATATATATATATATATATATATATATATATATATATATATATATATATATATATATATATATATATATATATATATATATATATATATATATATATATATATATATATATATATATATATATATATATATATATATATATATATATATATATATATATATATATATATATATATATATATATATATATATATATATATATATATATATATATATATATATATATATATATATATATATATATATATATATATATATATATATATATATATATATATATATATATATATATATATATATATATATATATATATATATATATATATATATATATATATATATATATATATATATATATATATATATATATATATATATATATATATATATATATATATATATATATATATATATATATATATATATATATATATATATATATATATATATATATATATATATATATATATATATATATATATATATATATATATATATATATATATATATATATATATATATATATATATATATATATATATATATATATATATATATATATATATATATATATATATATATATATATATATATATATATATATATATATATATATATATATATATATATATATATATATATATATATATATATATATATATATATATATATATATATATATATATATATATATATATATATATATATATATAGCGGGATGATTAATATTAATTTGATTTAAAAGAGTAGTATATTTTACCGACATTAAGAGTGTCGGTGCCGAGTCAGAAAGAGCGGAAAAGATGTGAAGTTACTCAAATAAGGCGTAACAAAATCCTTTAAAGACATTCTTACAAGTATTCCCAACCGAACAAGTCTTTAGAAATCTTTCACGTCAAAATACATGACTATGTTAGATCAACAATAAACACAATTATTATATCTAAATTCTGTTTGTAGAAATACTAACTTACTGCTTACATATAACAGTCGACGTTCTCTTCTGTCTGTTTGTCTGTTCGTTAGTGTGCTTATAACTCGAAAACAAATCAACTGATTTAGATGGCTATCTTCTTAGATCATAGCTAAATTTTTACCCTTTTCGCTTATACGTTTTCTAGATTTAATTAATATATAATAAGTTACAAGGTTAAAACTAAATTAAGTTAACAGAAAATGACTGCCAGTACATTTTATTGCAATATGTTGCGTAATCATTTAAAATATTAACCGATATGGTGGAGTAGATCATTTGTTTGAATATAAGTTACAAAATAAAACATGGATAGTAGAACTCTATATTTTATATTAAAACGACATATTACGTAAAAATACAAAACTAAGAATGTTAAACGCTATGTATAAAACATTAATTTGAATTAAATAATTCCATCTTCATGTATAATCAATCATATTAGTTTCTTTGCGATATTGTATATCAAAGGTTCTTGCTTCAAATATTTTGATATAATATAATATAAATTAGCTAATATATAAAAAGTTTTATTAAAAATAAATCTTAACAATTTACGGTAGTGGAGCTGCAGGCATATTTTGTCTTCTATACTAATAATATAAAGAGGTAATGTTTGTGAGGTTATAGGATCGAGGACCATTTATCAAGGAGGGCTATAGGCTATACATCATCACGCTAAGACCAATAGGAGCCAAGCACCAATGAAGAATGTTTCAAAATCGGAGTTTTTTCCCTTTTGAGAGCTTCCGCTGCGTGTTAGCGTTAGCCCAAAGTAACTATTCCACGCGGGCGAAGTCGCGGGCAGAAACTAGTATTTTATACGCTAAAATTTTCTCATGACTATAAAAATTATCTGAGTATAAAAATCTGTATTGTAATTTTCGGTAAACAGATTGCATTCATACAAAGATCAAGAACCTTCCTAATTGTTTTTATTTCGAAATACAAAATTCTTGTGACACAGGAAAAAAGAACCTAAAAGTGTGTGTGTGTACTACTATATATATATATATATATAAAGTTAATCCAAACGTTCGTATATGAGAAAGAAAAAGTCAAAGAAGTGATAAGGACTGACGAAAGAAGTGGATACTTAAAACAATAGAATAGCTGTGCTATTCTTTGAATCGTTAAATCAAATATAATCTGAATTATTTAAATTTAATAATTTGTCAATTGAAAAATAACAATGTAATTGTTCAGGTCACAAAGACTCGTGCTCCGAGGACAGCAAGCCCCACGAACTGAAAGCTGGGCTCGACCGGCCGCAACATGCGCTCGGTGCCCGCCTGCACATCGCGCACACCGTACGCACAGAACACTTGCACGGTATGCTACACTCTTTTCTCCATCACGCTTCTCTTAACCATTCTCTTGTGTATTTCCCTTTACAGATTGTTTATTAATAGGAGTTTTTAGATTTACAATAGAATAACAGACCTAACGTGGCGACGTCTTCGTTAATTGTTAGCTCAAGTTTATTGTGACGACTTGATATTTTTGAGCGCTACAATTGTGCTATCATCATTTTCACCTTCAATGCCGGTTCTACAGACTTATGAAGTAGTCCGAACTAATATTCTTCTTTTTCTTCTTATCTTATCCCACCTAAGTAGTGTCGGAACAACATGTCTTCTTTTTCCATTCTACCCTGTCAGATATCATCTCAATATTCACACCTTTTATACACATATAATTTTTCACACAATCTATCTATACCTTTTTCGGCCTTTCTTTACATATGTCAAGGCTTTTTTTATTATCTGGGCGGTACGTCAGCCGGACCCGCTAGTTGTTATTAAAATTAAGAATGAGTATATCAGAGGAAGTTTGAAAATAGCACCAGTGACAGAGAAGTTGAGGAGTGATAGGTTAGCATTGTATGGGCAACTAGAAGAGATTTTTTGAAAATTTGTAAAAATTTTGAGCGACTTCTTGAATATTTAATGGAGCTGCGCTTTTGGGGTTGCTCTTAAAATATGATAAACTAACATATTTTCGTAAGAGACTCGAAAATCAAATATTCGTTTTTTTAGCTACCCTGATATACAGTTTTGTATTGTTTACATTATTTTAAGTGTAAGTTTACGATAAATACTTTTACGACATTATTAATATACTTCGACTTTTCTTTAGTTTTTATATTTAGCATTCACACCTTTCACACGCGTAACATTTTTCACACAATCCATCCATACGTTTTTCGGCCATCCTCTACTCATATATCCATCCACCATCAAACTAAAAACTTTTCTAGTTACATGGTTTTCATCTCTCTTCATGACTTGCCCATACCATGCTAACCTATCACTCCTCAACTTCTCTGTCAGTGGTGGTATTTTCAAACTTCCTCTGATAAACTCTTTTTTAATCTTATTCATTACACCACACATCCAACTGAACATTCACATCTGCCACATGTAGTTTTCTCTAATCCATCTACACACATCAAAAAAGTCTAAGCAACATGCGTGATATTACAAATTTTACCATTTATATTAATTAAGTATTTACTCAAACAAAGTGCGTAGGTAAGTAAACTTTTTTGTTATTGATGACATACTGGCTGGTTGTAAAAAAAAATTTGATTATGTTTTGTTTTTTCATAAAATTCAAATGACTGCGAATTTGTTTGAATTTAAGTGCGTTTTAATTGCTACGTTTAGTCTTGATTTTATAATTTTACCAACCATTTAAATAAAGTTAGCGACAAAATTGAATTGTTAGATATTCTTTACGTCATGAAGCGACGTCATTTGATGGCAGATGAAATGCAAAGAGCTGTAGGGATGTTGCAAGCGGGAAGTAATCAATCTCAGGTATCTCGACATTTTGGCATTCATAGAAGTGTTATTTGTCGTCTTTGGCAGCGCTACAATAATACAGGAGAACCCGCTGAACAGCATCCAGGCCGTAAAAGGAGTACAACCACTCGGCAAGACCGGTACATACAACTGACTGCAAGACGCCAGCCGATGTTAACCGCTCGAGAGATAAGTTTGAGGCTACAAATTTCAAGTGGTGTTGATGTAAGTCCTCAAACTGTGCGAAATCGACTGCATGAGTACGGCCTACGAGCTCGACGCCCAATCAGGTGCCCACCGATACGTCACGGGAATCGCGCTCGTCGATATGAATGGTGTAGAGAACGCATAACATGGACCCAGGAACAATGGGATAAAATTATGTTTTCCGATGAGTCGCGATTCGGGTTTAAGCCTGATACAAGAAGGGTGCGAGTGTATCGTCGGCCCGGAAATACTGAAAGGCTCAGGTGCGTTCAGGAAGTTCATCCATACAGCGGCTCAACAGTTATGTTATGGGCGGGTATTATGAAGAACAGGCGAACTGAGCCCGTTTTTGTAAATGGAAATATGAATGCTGAAAATTACATTCAGGATATTCTCAGACCTTATGTCTACCCATTTGCACAAACCTTTGGCTCCGATTTTAGGTTAATGCATGACAATGCGCGTTCACATACAGTTCGGCGAACCAGTGAATACTTTGCAACGGAGAACATCCGGGTATTGCCCTGGCCTGCACAATCGCCAGATCTCAACCCCATCGAGCACGCATGGGACATGCTCCAGAGACGTGTTTTGAAGGACTTGGACGGAGCGACAACAACCCAACAGCTGAAGGATTTGCTACAATTCTATTGGGACGAATACCGCAAGATGACATAAACAGTTTCATTAATTCAATGAATAATCGTTGCCGACGAGTTCTGAATAGCAGAGGAGACCATACTTTGTATTAAATTGTTCTATTCTTTCACAATAAATTAATTTTCTTTAGAAATTTCATTTTATAAGAAAAAAGTTTAGTTTCTTATCTATCTTAGTTTCTACAGTATATTCTAATATTGTTCATTTCTGTTATTAAAAGAACTTATAAAGACAACAGCTGTTATTTTTACATCATGGAACCCTAAAGATATTATTTTAAAAATAAAATACAACGTTATAATGTGAAGAACCATCCTAAAATTTAAATCAGTACATGTTGCTTAGACTTTTTTGATGAGGTATTTCAACATAACTGGTCTTGTGTGCCTAAACTAAAAAAAATATCTTTGTAGAAATGATTTATCACATAATGTAATCTGCTAATGTAACTTCATGTACGATCGATAGTAAATGTATGTTCCTTTAATATTTGTAGAACTGTGGTAATTTCAAAGAGATCGCGAACATTAGAATCAAATACGGTTTCTAAGAAAGTCCCTGAAGCGTGAGTGAATCATTTTCCAAATAATGCGGTCACCCGCACGGCCGCACCGCTCACTACGTTTTGGCGAACAAACTCTAAACTCGAATCTAAACATTACATTCACGAGTCTCTGAAAGCTACGTCCACGTAACTTACCGGCAATGGGTTTATCTCATAATTAAAATCCTGCATAGACTGACAGTGATGCGTAACTGAAAAAACATGCTCATAGTATCTAACAAAACAGGTCATAAACGAAATAAATTGACAATATCAACTAAGTTATCTGAATGATTATTAAATTAAAAAGAGTTTTCTCACACCCTTATTCCATGTAAGTAGGTTCGTCACAACATACTTTCCTCTATTATCTCTATATTATTCTTCACACAATCCATACAAATCTTCATCAATATTCCTCTACTCTATATCTCTCTATCTTCATACTGAATTATCTTCTGGTTATGAGATCTTTATCGCTTCAAAATCAAAAATACTTTATTTAATTGAACCCTGAAAAGGCGCTTCTGAACGTCAACACTACCGCCGGTTCGAAAAACAACCCACTCATCGAGAAGAAACAAACGTATATTTAAAATACATTATACATTACAATAGTTTTACGGATGTACAGAGACGAGTCAATTCCAGACATCACCATCGGTCATGCATAACTCCATTTTATAATAGCCCTTTGACAGCAAAACCCGTTTGACATGGCTCTTCTTGACATGCTTATACCACGTTGATCTTTTACTCCTTCACTTCTTTGCCACTGCTGTTCATATCTTTCCTAATATACTCATTTCCACTCTCATTTTTACTTTTAAGTCTAGTAGATGATCCGAATCTAAAAAGTCTGTGGTAGACAAAGAAGTGGCGTTATCTCTGAGAGCCATAACCTGTTTTTTTTGTTAATTTTGTTTAATATTGCAACTTTCACGTTGTGTAGGTCAATTGTTTACATCAAGATTAGTCCCAGAGTTACACCTTAATAAAGCAGCTTTAATGTTGTGAATGTTCAGTCCAATACTTTAGACATTAATTCATAGAGTCAAGTTCATTCAATATTGTGTAACTGCCCCTTTACAAATGTACTAATGTCCGTAGGTGGTATACACCAGCAACACAGCGGAGGACACATGGCGACAGTGCCTGTCAGTATGTCCTCCTCAGCGTCAGATAGTGACAAGCCCGCCAAGCAGAAAAGGCACAGGACGAGGTAAGAAAAATATCTTTTTTGCTATCCGTACCACAATGAAGTGACTATGCAATAGAATTCATTTTCTCCCATTACATTAAATCACCAAAATTTGTTGTGTTTGCTTTTACTTCAACTTATTTAGATGAGTTTGTTGTCATATTATTGAAATGCATATGAGAGAAAAATAAATGTTAATCTGTTCATAACGAGTGAAAACATTCCTTATCAGTGTACAACTACAGATGTGTCTATTTAAATAAGAAATACAACATTAAGATTTGATTTTCAAAGAATTTTAAAATCATATTTATTTTCTAGGATAAAGATTTAGAATAAGCAGAATTTAAAAAGTGGATTTGAAATATAATCGTTATCACATTGTAGACTATCGTCTTGAAACGGCTGTGTTCATTGTAGACATAAAATGTAATTAATTTAAATCAAAATACAATATTACAATAAAAAGAGTAACCGAAAATACAGTCTGGTATATTGCAGAACTTTCATCCGAAATTAAATTATCTACTATTGTCTGAGAGCGACCACCCATAAATAAATTATTTATAACAGTAACACAATTCTTAATAATTTGGGGTTACAATATTATCAAGTTATTAATTTAAATCAACAACGACATGCAACAAATGTATAGAAAATCAAAACATTGCAAACACACATTTTTAATAAGATGGAAACCACGAATAAATCTCAATGAAAGACTAATATCTTAAAGAAATTATCGAATATTGCTAAGTTAGATTTATTATTATTAAATTAGGAATGAATACTAAAACCAGATAGAATTAAAATAATAACAAAGCCAATAGATGATACAAAAATAAAAAAACATTATTCTGCAAAAAATGCTGTTGAATGGTTAAAATGCGAGATCCATTCTCTTTTGTTAAATTATACTACATATTATAATCAAAATTCGATAAAACTCATCAACTATGACCTACGTCATGCAACACAAAAACACTTCTATTTGAAGTTTATGATATCATATGAAGTTTTTGCAACTGGTGACTAATATTTTTTTTAGGTTTACGCCAGCACAACTGAATGAACTCGAGAGATGTTTTTCAAAAACCCACTATCCTGACATCTTCATGAGAGAGGAGATCGCCATGCGGATCGGATTGACAGAGAGCCGAGTCCAGGTCAGTAATAAACTGTAAATTATATTATCAACGATTTTGTGCATTATGGAAATTGAAATAAGAACTATTTTTTATTGGATGTAATTGACTAATGGATAGCAGTAGGTTGTATGTTTGCTATAGGTAATACAACACTTGAATCGTGTGATTTATTCATCAACTATGATGCGTTGTAATTATATTAAGATGTTTTTATTTTCATTTACTGTAATTTAATGGATACTTCCTGTATGTGTTCAGTCAAATCTCAATCAACTTCAACAATATTAATATATTAATTAAGCGTATTTCTTTGCTTTCTACGTTTTTCAATTATTGTGATTCCAATTGGGAATATTAGATAGATATCAGTTCATAGAAAATGTGTAAAAACTCAATTTATCCAAAACTTATTTATAACAAATATAAAAGGAGTTATATTTTGAACAATCGATCTGATATTTGTGATTGAATTAGAGTATCATATTAATTTCATATACACTTTTCATTTTGTACGATCTATGCACCGACCGAAAA
Organism: Antheraea pernyi; assembly: GCA_015888305.1. NCBI lineage: Eukaryota > Metazoa > Arthropoda > Insecta > Lepidoptera > Saturniidae > Antheraea > Antheraea pernyi. The sequence continues at coordinate 376,498 of MU159597.1, read as the reverse complement.
TTTTAGGCGACGCTACCTAACTATTGCATTAAAAAAACAATACGGTTTTAGACATATCAAAATTGTTTTTTACTTTTTTTAATAAAAACAAACATATCAACGAAACCGTTAACATCCGTTCTCAATGAAAAAAAATATAACATGTAAAAAGTTATAATAACGAATATTTTGGACCGAAATATCACCTTGTGCAACTCCCTCTTCGCACGTTCCATACAAAAGTTGCACTGAGTTGATACATTTCACAGGACCTTCTACCTGATGCGCCCTAATATTATACGTATAAATTCATTTTATGCCCATGTTGTAGGTTTAAAGCCGACTTGAATGGGTGGTCGATTTTGTCAAATGCTTTAGTAAAAACCTCATACTCGCAATAAATTGGAGTTTTATGGATTTAACTCTTTTATAGAGGGGTTCACTCGGCTACTGGTGTATACACGTGGGTTCATTTTACTTTTCCTTTTGTGTGTACTTCAACAGCAAAGGCACAAAGCGTTTAACACTTTCTATAGTTGTGAGCGAGTGAATTTTATATTTGTATTCTTGCAATGAAGTAATCTATGGAAATGTATACATATAAATGTACGATGTAATCACGAATTCAATTTAAAATGTTTTAAATTAATTTTATCAATATTCTTCAATTTGGTTAAGTGTAAAATAAGTATTCAAAAATATTATCAGCGGTGCTTTTATTTACACCAAAATCATTATGAAACCTTTAAGATTTATGGTTAATTTATCATCAGTTTAATGCGGGCCACCAGTTCTAAGAAAAAAGACAGTGTAACAACACCTCTACAAAATATTTAACAAATCTGTTGGATATTACATCTTTAGATCTGTGAAAAAAATTCAACATCTACTTCAAGAGTGACACAGATTGAATTCAAACAGATTAGGGTATATAATAGTGTATAACGATTTTCGTATATGTCCCTTTTACTTTTGGGATTGATGATTGATTTTATATTAACATCCCGAAGGCCTGGTTCTATTTGTGTTCAAATGCCACAAGCAACAAAAAGTGTGCATAAATATAAATTTGATAGTGCCATTATATTTATTGGACAAATTAATTTATCGTTATAACTGCCAAACAACAAATGTTTTGAGTGCAATTCACACGCAGTTAATAGTAACGTACGTCTGGGAACGATCTAACAATATCATCTAATCATTTTTGTAATCTCGTACTGTCACTTTGTCGAAGCACTTAGTTTCAAGTTAAACTATGCTTTACATTAGACATTAGGCTTAATTTGTGTCGTGTGCTCACTAATGTTTGTATTTCGTTAACACTCGTGACACACGGTCAGTTGAATCAGTCGACATGTCGGGTGACTTGCGCGGGCATAGTATTAGGACTCCGTTATAAATCTAACACACCAATTTTATTACAATAATGTTTTTTTACAGACACCATAGAAAATGTTTTATAAGCTGCAGGTCATTGTCTAATATTTGTAGAGTTCGTAACAATTCTCAGAACAAGGATTTCTATTCAAAAGTCTATCTGTATATTTATAGGACTATACTTAAAAATATTTATCCATTCACTGCTTATTACAAAATGGCTCATGGTATTATATTCTTTCCAAAAAGGGTTTTGTTATATATAAAGAATTGTGTGTATTATCTGAAATAATTATTATTCGTTTTTTGTGGTGATTTTGAATCGTCATTAAACCTAATGGAAAAGCTGTTTGTTTGCAAAAGCCTTATTAAAATTAATTCAGCTGTTTTGTACGGACAATCAACAGATACTAATATGGATTCAAAGGTTGAATTCTATGCTGCGATATTTTATGCTGTCGCTTATTATAAAGAAAGTATATTTGTTTGAACAAAATGTTCGCGTGGAGTTTAATTGCAGAACTCTGCAGCAGTGTGTAACATTTTAAAACGACAGTTCGTAATCCGTGAAAATCGCCAGTGTATCGTTAAGTATAATCATAATTAACTTTTATCGTTTGTAATCGATGTCCATTTCACTTTTAAAAACGGCAGAAGTTGCCTATATGTATATCAATAATTATTTAAATATATAAAAATCCAGTGTTTGTTCACGATGAACTCCGAAACTACTCAACCAATCTTCATGATACGTTGGTATCTATGTATAATTTGGCCCAACTTTAGAGATACGATAATTTATATTTCGAATAATGGTCTTAATATTTTTTAATTATAAATTGAACTATTGTTAATATTGATTATTGTTATTAATTGTAAGTTTCATCAGAACAGATGGTGCTTTAAATCAGTTTGCTGATAGAAAATTGTATGATCGACTGTTATAGATATCCTATAGCCGGTGCAATGTTTTAATTTTGATAATAGTTTATCATTTTTTTAATTGAACATGTAACAAGTCAGTCACAGCAACGCGTAGCTCCCTCACCTAGTACTCTGTATTTTATGTACATACTGAACTGGAAGTAATATCTAAGTCTATGAATTTTAGTTCTATTAACATTTATTAAGGCATACAGTTAAGACTGTATTAGATCACTTTGGGGTTAAGGGGTATCAAATAACATCTAAGACTTGAGACATCCAAGCTAACCTCACCTGCACGTGGTGCACCCTGCTGAATAACGAACGAGGCAATGGCGAAAGCGAGGTGGTAGGGTTTTACAGCCTGACTGGGTCGCAACCACCATGTATATGGCGAAAAAGGCCGTCATAGTGATTCGCTCTGCGGGTTGCGTTTCGGGATCAGCCTGTGCATCTCCAGCTTCTCGCAGGCCGGCGTGACAGCGGCGACCGGCAATGGATAGTGTGTCACTCGGTGGTCGCCATTCTTTTTGGATTGTACTGTGCTTACCATCAGGCACAGTTCAGTCATTTTGCCGGGCTACTATAAAAAAAAAACAAAAATAAAACACCAACAATCCTAACTAATAGTATAAATGTGAATATGAGTTTGTTTGTTGCCCTCTCATACTTTAACTACTCAATCGATCAATATTTTTTTATTGCTTTATAAGGGGGTACAGGAAAGGACATAAGGCGCCTTTAATCTATAAAGCAAGTACTGTCTGTTCCCAAAAAATACATAACATTTATACTAAAGTGAGAGAAATCGTTATGATGTAAAAAAGTTACAATACATGTCGGAAAAAATATTTTAAGATTTTATTGAAATGCCAATTAGACCTAAGTAAATCAACACACATGTGATGATAAACCCGTCATAGTGACTCTAGTATCTCAGGTTTCATGATCAGTCAGTTATAACCAGCAGCCGAGTTTGTGATGAGAAACATTTTCGTTATCATGTCATCTCCAAATATGTCACCGAGAGTCCTACTTTTAATTTTTTTATATCATAGATTGTTCATTTCATAGTATATGAATTTGGGAAAATATTTACGAAGAGAAACTGACTTAAGCAAATTATACTTTGCCGTAAAGTTTTAACATGTATAACATACAATATAGGTTAACTAATTTAGGTTAAAAATGAAATATTAGTGCATTTCTTACATTCCTGCAGACTCTCGGTCCGCACTTTTTTTCTGACATTATTTTATCTCTAGATACAATATTAAAGTGAACAAAACAAGATATTATTCTTATACTTAATTAATTACAGCTAATTGTGAAGGCTTTTTTAAATACTGATATTATTTTAATTACTAACTCGAATTTGTCGAGATAATAGTGTTTATGGCAATATAATTATAATAATTTATAATCATTTTATATTTCATTTGGCATTGCGTTCTGCCAGCATATAGCGCAAGTACCATCACAGTTAAAAATCGAAGTAGAAAAATTATAATAAATTCACAAGACAGCAGTAGTTATGTATAAAGGCGAGGGCCACACGGCCACACGTACCAGTACGTGCGAGCAAACAGATTTTGTTCGTTTTTTGTGCGTACCTCGGCTCCACTTCGCGCCACACTGCCAGATTCTTCGTACACATTTTGTTTATTGTGTTAGTCGCGGGAACCTGTTTGTTGGTAGCCTACGTTTTAGGCCTTGTACACACTGGTTTTTAATACTTTATAGGTTTTAATATTTTAGCACAATCGCATGTGTAAAATGACGACGTTCTCTAAGATGGTAAATATGCCAAACTTAGGGGGGACTGGCTTTGTAACTAGCCTTGGTAACTAGCCAGTCGGACATATACCAAGCCCTACCACCACGCTAAAGTTTCATCAGGATCGTCGCTCCGACGCTCCGACTCAGTTGCAAGGATTTGCACCTACGTCCACCGACGATGTGTCTAAGCACGCTAACAACTAAGTCATCATCACCTCATCATTGCTATTATCATCATCATTCATTTGAATCCTACCTTCAATTAAAAAACAAAAAAGAAATTTGTCGCAGAGAAAACAGTGAGAAATATTATGATCGAAATCCGAAAAGCGACCTTTTAAAGTTTTCTTGTTTAATATTATATGGATTGTATGCTTGTTTGTTAGTTGATGATACATATGAAGTTTGCAAATTAATTGTAGTAGGATTGAGAGGTGTTACTAGGATATAATTCTAAAGCCAGATTAGCCCTGAAAAATAACAAGCAATTCACTTTTATTCATATGTCAATATTTCCAGATTGATCTCATGGTACCTCTGAAGAATACATCTTATCTATACGTACATATAAATAAATCGAGGTGTCTGTTGTTTGTTAGGTCTAATCGTAGAATTAGCTAAACTTATATTGTAGAGACGATTATCAGAAGGACATTTTAAAGTATTATGTGACCTGAAAACCATTATTGATGTGGAACTTCTATAACAGCGGGTCAGACCGACTATTGACATAGCGACGCGTCGCCACGCTATATGATTTTGAATTTTTGTATTTAATCGATATAAGTGTTAAGTACATAAACGGACACTTTTTTCTTAATATTTTATTTTTATCGTAAACTATCCTTTTATGCGTATTACCTGTACAAAATAATTTCAATGCTTCACATCTACCAAGCGTCCCGCGACGGCTCACATTTTTTTTTCTTTTCTATAGGTTTACATTTTAATAGATATAACTTAAAATCAGTAAAAGCGCTAGAGAAGTAAAGTTTTAAAAAGTCAATTACCATAAAACGTCATAAAAATTACAGAATTAGTATGTAAAGCCCGTACATCGCATTCTATCTATACATATAAATAAATAAATAAATAAGCCTTTTATTATTTCTCATTTTTACAATTACAATTTTACAATGTCTATTTACAAATTATAACAGTATTTTATCTTATAATATAATAATTTAATACATTTTTTTTTATTACTCTATACATTTTTTTTTGTTATTATTACATTAGATATTTATAATGTTCTTATTACATTTATTTTTTATTTTATACTATTCCTTTTTTGTTTTTAATTAATTGTATTTTTCATTATTGAATGAGAACCCCTCTGAAGGGTAAAGGCCTCCTCCATTTTTGTCCATTGTTTTCTGTCTGTTGCCTTTGTTTGCCATTTGTCTCCTACTATTTCTTTGATGTCACCATAAATCTATACATATAAAGTATGTAAATCTGACGTGTTTGTACTTTTTCGGTTTTCGTGAAAAAAATTGTTGCCGGTGTCTAGAAATAAAATATCTACATCTCAATCATTTTTAGAAAAGTCTGTCTATCTGTTTGTATGAAAACGCATGATAAAGTACTCGGTTTACAATAAAATCTCGCCAAGAAAATCGTAAAACATATCCTCAAAAATAACATAGTCTTTGTTTCTTTAAAAGCGGTCCACTCTATCAAAAGTTATTGTAATTTGAATGACGGCTCGAGCTAAGTAAGAGAGGAGCGTAGTAATCTATACTAATATTATAATGCTGGAAGGTTTGTTTGTTTGGTTGAATGCGCTAATTTCAGGAACTACTGGTCTGATTTGAAAATATCTTTAAGTGTTAGATAGTTCATTTATCGAAGAAGGCTATGGGATATATACTTCGATTAACAATAATTAGATAAAGGGTCACGTACAAAATCGAAGCTAAATCCTGTCCGCGTAAATATATACTTATGTGTAGGTATTTGTTTACTAAGAAAGGGAGCAGAAAAGTTTTAAAATAGTTTTAAGTTTAACCTAATTACAACCATGACATCTAGTAATAAAGTCATGAATGTTCAAATTATTATTTAATACTTACGATAAAACGAGCAAAGCAATAAATTACTCCCGTCACTTACAAATGAAAAGACAACATGAACAATTTTGTGTGAATTCAACCTTAACACGCAATTAATAAAGTACTTTTTCCCGTTATTCTGCGTGTTTGTGCGTGGTTGGCTAGCCTTGACCAAACATTTGTACTATATTTTAAAATCGGTAATTTTGTTTAAAACTTAATATTATTTGTTAGTTTAAAGCTTAAAATATAACTTATTTAGAGAAAGTAAGATACTCCAGTCATTAAATTGCTTTATCAGCTATTATTTTTGCATCTTTTGAATACACTGCGGTATGTGAAACATGCTTACATTGACTGTGTTTCAAACAAACTAAACAAAATAAAGCGTCACGTTTCAAGTGAGCTATTATTTACCGAGACGTATTTTTCGCGCCGACCCGATATCTAGTTATTGTTGATCGAAGGCGTATCATCACGTTAAGAATGTTTCAAAATCTGTTTTTTTTTCTTCTGAGAGCTTCCGCTGCGTGCTAGCGTTAGCCCAAAGTAACTATTCAACGCGGATGAAGACGCGGGTAGTGGCTAGTGTAATAATAAAATCATTTACACTAACAAAGTCAAGGGTTTAGAAAGATTATTCAAATAACGATTATAATTAACTAGCGGGTCCGGCAGACGTTGTCCCTGATTATAACAAAAATCCTTGACAAATTATATACCAAAACGTTCCTCATGAATCACTTTATCCACTGGTGAAAACCGTTTGAGAATCCGTTTAGTAGTTTTTGAGTTTATCGCGAACAGACAGACAGACAGACGCGGTAGGGGACTTTGTTTTATACTATGTAATGATATACAAATTAGTTAACTAAAGTCAGTAGTATAAAAATATGATTTAAAAAATTGCGTTTTTTTTACCGCTCCAACTAACCATAGTGTGTTCTCAGCGTTAGGTGTAAAGGTTAGCTATGTTTGTTTTATATCGTGTCGAAGCTTTATATGGTTTGGTTTCATTGTGTTATTCCATAGAATTGTCGTTTACGTTACATCTATAGTTTTGTCCGCTACCGTTGCTACATCAATTATTCTAAATACATTTTGGTCAAGCTGGAATAGTTTATTTTTAATGCAACTTCTTAAACTAATGACTACTATATTTTAATTATTTATTATATACGCTAATATTGTAATATTCGTCAGATTGTTTTTTGAAGTGAAAATTCTTTTGGCAAGGTAGTATAACTTTTTAGTTACACGTAGGGTATGTATGTATATATTTGTGTATATGTGTAAGTATGTATAAGAGTCTATCTGGGTCTAGCACATTACCTTCTTCTTCTTACCCTTATCCCACATAAGTAGGGTCGGTACAACATGTTTGTCATGTTGTAGTATATGATTTGGCTTAATTTTTATGATCGGCCGCCTGCCTGACTTAGAAAGAAGAAAGAAAGAAGAAAGAAAATGTCTTTATTGCTGGATAACATCAAAACAACAAAATGAACATATACATAGCTTATTTGAATATCCAACAAAGGCACCTCCATTCAGCAAAGTGCTGCAGCATAACTAGGGTGGTACTGCAGCGCTGATTTTCAATGGAGACCCTAAGTAATGTACGGACGTGTAGTCGGTGAATTGACAATAAATATAACATAACTTATACATGTAAACAGCTAACAACAACAAAAAGTAAACATCAACCCTCCTTGGGATTATTTTGTTGTGCCATTGTATTTATGATAATTATTATATAGTTACGAAGTCTGATGGGATCTTTTAGCCTTACAATTTTCCTGTAGGCTTTGGCTTTGGTAGGCTATTTATAGTATCTGCTTGAGCGGCACTACCGTTCCGGTTAAAAAGGAGGTTCTTCAAGATTATTTTTTATTTGCTTGCTATATTGCCATTTATATGTAAGAGAAAACTCGCCAACTTTAGACTATTCCCGAGGGCTGCATTTTCGGGTTTTTTTAAGGATTCGTAAATTCAGAATTCTCTCAGTAATAATAATATAATATTTAATACAATAAACCAATATAATAATATAAAATATGAAAACTATAATAGAAAAATAAATGCAAATAAAATGACATTACATAATATTACATTAGTAATTAATTAATTACATTAGTCTAGTACATTACCAAAATAAGTAAATGTATATTTAAGTATTTATACTACGGGACTTTGTATAATATATATTTTATAAGCATTACGTAATAAGGCATAGAAATTTCATTTTCTCCGCGCGTGCACACTGATACAGGCACTTTTTTTTAATTCTTTGAATTCGCTAAGCTCAGGAAATACCATACAGATAAAAAAAAAATTTTAACATTTAGTCTACTAGCAATTGCTCGTGATTTCGTCTGACTTTTAATACTTATAAATAACTATCTGTACCCGCAGCTTCGCACGCGTTTTTTAAAATAGTGTTAAACAATTATAGGATTGTGAGACTATGTACAATCACAGAAACGCTCTTCAAAGGTAGTTGTAAGTAGGACGCGCACGCCACTAAAAGTAACCTTAACCCACCATATAACTACCTCAGTGCTCACTTACACTGTATAAGGAACTAACGAAACAATAACTTAAAATATTATTATTAAGATTTACATTTACATTATATTTAATATACATTGCCATTATTATAATTAAGATTTTGTGACTATACAAAAAATAAACGCTTGTCTGTTCCGCAAGAAATTGTATTATGGAACACTTTACGTAATACGTTTATAATCAAAAATCTTTATGTGAAGACCTCTATATCGTTAATGTTATTAATAATTATAATGTCGCATTGTAAACAATAAGCTGATAATTATTTCTCTTATTAAAAATAAAGAATTACCTGAAATCTTGCTAAATTTATGCAGACAAAGTCGCGGGTAACAGCTAGTCTAAAATAGAATAACCTCAATCACTTTTTATTAGGTTCGCTATCTACCATTGAAAATCGCGTGAAAATCGATGTAAGCGTTTTGGTGACAGCACAGCGGGTGAAGCCACGGTTAACAGCTACTCTAAATTTAAATAAATTAAATTACTTTTTATATGATCCGCTATCTGCCAGTAAAAGTCCCATGAAAATTGATGTAACCGTTTTGGTGACAGCACAGCGGGCGAAGCCACGGTTAACAGCTACTCTAAATTAAAATAAATTAAATTACTTTTTATAAGGTCCGCTATCTGCCAGTGTAAGTTTCGTGAAAACTGGTCTAACCGTTTTGGAGATAGCATTGTGGGCGAAACCACAGTTAACAGCTAGTATAAACTAAAATTGCTTGAATTACTTTTTATAAGATCAGCTATCTGCCAGTGAAAGTTATCTGAAGATCGATCGAACCGTTTTGAAGATAGTACTGCGGGCGAAGCCACGGTCAACAGCTAGTATAAACTAAAATTACTTAAATTACTTTTTATAAGATCAGCTATCTGCCAGTGAAAGTTATGTGAAGATCGATTAAACCGTTTTGAAGATAGTACTGCAGGCGAAGCCACGGTTAATAGCTAGTCTAAATTAAAATAGACTAAATTACTTGAAATGATGTCCGCTATCTGCTGGTTTGGTGAAAATGAAAATCGGTCTAATCGTTTTGGAGATAGCATGGCAGACGAAGCTGCGGTTAATACCTAGTCTAATTTAGAGTAGCCTAAGAAACCCGCTGTAATTTCAGCTTTGTGACAGTGAAATTCCTGTCAAAATCGGTCTAACCATTTTGGAGATTACCCGGAACAAACAGGTAGACAAACAGACAGACCGACAAAAATTTTCAAAATTGCATTTTTGTTATCAGTAGCGTGTATACTTTCGTACCCAAGTAGTAATTTTTTTAATTTTGATATTATATACAGACATTTCATTTTTATTATATAAAATATAGATATAGAAGAAGATAGAAGATTTAGATATAGATAACACCTTACATTATCTTCATCTAGCTCTAACGGTATATATAGGACAGTTTTTGCTCGGTAGGCAGGCTGCTTAAATATAACGAAAGCTACATTACTATATCCTAACAAACTTTCTTGTTTATCATTTACACTGGATATATTTACGAAGGTTATGGGCTATGTAGCATTATGCTATATCCCTTAGGAGTGGAGCAGTCGTCTTGCGATGTGTATGTAGATCAGAGATACATTACGAGAGATCGAAAGAATAGTGTGTGCGGCCCGTATTATGCGGCAACAATTAAATGTGAGTGAATCCACATCCAATCCGTCTATAAATTATGACTATTCGTCGAGTCTCAGTATGTTTTTATCATTGGTCAGGTATGCTTATAATCGCTATTACTAAAAAAAACTAATGAACCGATTGCACCAGTTCTCTCATTATCACGACGTGTGAATCATATCTTCGGATAAACAAAGCGAAGTATTCATTATGTTCTGAATTGAAGCGAGTTCGTGTTAGCGTGTTCGTAAATGTAACGTCATGATGCACAATGCATCGCATTTAGAGGTAAATCTACGTCACTTAACCTTAGTACCTTCTACGGCTTGTCTGCGTTTGGAGTTGTTTCGTAAGTTTTTTCTGTTTCTGACGGTGTGTATGGTTGTGATACTCTTAAAAGTGTAACTGTGGAGGCTGTTACTTGGTGTATGGTGGCTGCATTTCAGTCGATCGCAATTGTCATTACTTATCACCTGGAACAAGGACTACTCCCAAAATAGACAGAATTTGTGCATCACACAAATAATTATCCTATACAGGATCTGAACTTATGATGCATAGCGCGGTGATACCGGCGTATGACCGTTTGAACCATTACACAAGACGTACAGATATCCAAAGTAAAACTTCTTTAGTATATTGAATTGCTTAAGCTGTTTTTTCAAGTACGCTTTCCTATAAATTTGAAGGTATTAAAAACTTGCGTCACTTCAAAAAAATTACTGCATACCTTTGCTTAAAAATCCAAAAATAAAGGATGTGGATCTACGTTATACCACTCTAAAAATGCGAGACAATTACCCACGCGGCTATCACAAACAACGACCGAGAGTTCATTAAAAATGTAAAACTGCATTAATTCGCCTATAAAAATAAATAAAACAGATCGTCGCAAAGCCCCGCCTCTGATTCGTATTCGTTCGCAAAATCCCTTCATTATTAAAAAGACGTGTGAGTAGTGAGGCGCCGCGCCGCGTACACCGACATCGATAAAAATAAACGTCGAGCCCGAGCACATTATCGATTCCCGATGATTAGACAGCTAACGGCCGGCGAGCCTGTTACATGGGAAATCTTTTTCTATCATTAATTATTCCAATTTTAAATGTTCCTATATTTTTGTTTTTCGTTTGTCATGTAGTTTGGAAACTCGAGCAAATTGCTTAATGGATTTTCGCAGTGGCAGTGCATTTGCGTTATATTTTTGATACGAAAATAGCTTCTTGTTAGACTACAAAGTGAGATGATAAACATTTTGAATTAGTTGATTTACCGCCTCGGTACAATGTAATTTGGTCTTTATAAAATCTTAGGCTAAACTTCCTTAGCGTTGTAATTTTAGTTAAACTCTCAATATTTGGTCATGGGTCATAACATTAAGTAAACACATTTAATATTTGTCTTAGAAAAAACTGGGCGACAAACTTACAAAATTAGTTTAGATACTGTAACATCTTTTTTTCACAGCTCATTTGCCAAACGTTCCATATTCTTTTTAGTTTAAGCATACTAAATATTCATTAAATATTTATATAATTATATAGTCATTATTATATTAAACGTCAATTCAATTTGATATTTTTTTAACAACCTACAATAGCATTTAATCTATTGTACTTTTTCTTATTTGATTAGTTCTTTAATAAATTATAAATGTAAAATATATACTATATATCGTACTAAAAGTTGGTCGTATATCGTACTAAACTAGAATCATGTAGTTATAGACTACAAAGGACAAGTGTTACTAATATTAAGTTTGTAAAGTGGTCTGAGTTCTGTTTAAATAAATACGTCATGAATCTTCAGATTACCTTTTTTTTTTTTTTTTACGTGGGGAAATCCTTTATGGATACGCCACCCTCCCGGGGGAGAGGGTGGGTTATGTCCGAGTCGCACGGACTAAAACCCCACGGTGTACGTCTGCCGCTATAGTTGGGGCGGCACGAGTTCTCTATAGACTTCATCGTGCCGCCCCAGCGGTTGGCACAGTAGCGAAAGCGCCGCCGCCGGGCCCCGTCTTGTTAGGAGACAGCCGGGTACACACCGGCCGTCTCCTCCTTCCGCCGGACCTGTGCAATGGGAA
>MU159597.1:331362-363348 GCA_015888305.1 Antheraea pernyi | reverse complement strand
CGACGGCAGACGGCGCCCGGCCCCCCCGTATCGTCCGAGCGCCGCTGCCGCCTTGACTATGCGCGGTCCGAGCCCCTTGAAGTGGGGCTCGAACCGCCAGCGTCCGTCCAGGATGAGGCCCAGATACTTCATCTTGGTCCCCACCCTGACACGGACGCCCTCCACATAGATGTGGGCCCCTGGAGGCGGCCCTCGCCGAGGCCCATGGAACATTAGGACCTCGGATCTTCAGATTACCTAAAAATACAATTGTCTTCTAACATCTGTCACTAATTCATCTCCAATTTACATATAATATTAATACTATTATATCCATTCCGTGTAATCTTCAACCCCTATTCCTTTTATCACATTCATGCTTTTAAACATTTTAAAAAAATATACAGCTTTGTAAATACTATGGTAGCATCCCTGTTTATGTTAAAACGCAATTATCGCCGGCACACGAGGTTCACCCCTACGACATTAGAGAGCATTAGCATGCTCACCGCGGAGCCGAGTATTAAGATTTATTAACCCAATAACTTAGGGCGCGACGACACCGTGTCGGTCCGGACTATGTCTTTTACACGTTTGCATTTAACATAAACTTTTATATTTTATTTCATTGTATAATTATATTTATTTAGAGCCATGAGGGTGGTATAACTATATGCTACATATTAAGTAATAGGTATTAATAGAGAAAAACAAAAAAAACATCTTGAAAACCTTTATTTTTATTTGCATGCGCTATGCTTATTCTACTTCCATAATAAAGGCGAATTGAATGACACTACACATGACCAAGGTTCACATAGCCGTTTAAACTACAGATCGAGCCCAATAAATACTTCTGCTCAAGCTGATAAAAACACTGACACGAAGACAGTAAGCTTCTGAATAGCTTTTTACATGCTCGTCTTAATAGTAATGCAGGTCAAGTAGAAAATGCATAGTGAAACATCTGTGTTTCAAGCAGCTGTCATTCAAAACTAGCTTCTTCTATAGTCTTAAAGAGTTATCTTAAATCTTCAACTAACACCAAAGGGCACTAAAAAGGTTGACATTAAAAAATACTATAATGAATTCAGTCATATTGCTTGTACTTTTCAATTTATATAACACAAAAAAAAGCTAGAAATAATTACTTTTGAATCCAATTACTTAAATGGTTTATAGTAATCCCTTCATCCAATAACCAGTGCTTCCTCACACACCTGGTCGACGCACCTTTTCATCGATCACAAACTGATATTCACTGTCGATAAAGTATCGCGTATTCACATCTCTAGTATATAATTATCATATAATAATAAAAGATGTGGTGAGTTTTTGTCGGGATCATAGTCTGTAATCTGTAAGTCTGTAGTGACTTTTATACTTTATTTACGATCTTGTGTGAGTTGACTATATACTTTGTCATATTGATGCTGTTTTACGTAATACAGTTCGGTTATTGTGCACCAGTGAAGTGGATGGAAAATAATACCGCGGAGCATGAATTCTAAAATGCCATAAAAACTCCCTGGATATTTCTAACTAGTATCTTGTTAGAACATTGAAATGATCACAACACATTTATAATATTATTACCTACTCTAGAATGGCAGTGATTATTTGGAAGATTGATTACAAAATAAATAAATAGAGAGCTGTATATAGAATTTACTTTGCCGCTCTCATTGTCGACTATAATTGTTGCGTATGCTTTCCCAGTTATAGTACAAACTCGCAGTGTTCGGATTTTCAGTTCGCTTTGTTTGAGAGGAATGTTCATATTAATTTAGAAAATTCATTTTACTGACTTTTCTCTATGTCTTAGTAAGTTCATTCTTTTTTTCCCACAAAATACAGAGTTCATTTATTAATTGGCTGATACGTAATAATTTTAAGTTGATACGTAAATAGTTCACCGTAAGGCGAATATTCTTTACGAGTCTCGGCCTCTATTGCTATTATACATTTTTTACTACGAGACGCCATGGCACTTTCGTTCCATTGATGAAAATTTAAGTAAAGAGCGAAATATTAAAAAAAAATCTCTATTATGTCATTCACCGCAATACGTCTAGCGTGGGTTGTTTGATTTGTAACTTATATCTTCTCACCTGTTACAATACTGTGTAATAAGAAGTAAACATTTACAGACCAGCATTTTTTATTAAATATTAACGAAGCTAGCTACCGAAAACATGTTTGTATTAGCTTTGCCTGTAACTGTCTATTTTTATTTTTTATGGTAGCACGGCAAAATGACTGCATTGTGCCTTATGGTAAGCGCAGTACAATCCAAAAACAATGGCGACCACCGAGTGACACATCATCCATCGCCGGTCGCCGCTGTCATGCCGGCCTGCGAAAAGCTGGATATGCACAGGCTGATCCCGAAACGCGACCCGCAAAAGCGAATCACTATGACGGGCTTTTTCGCCCTATACATGGTGGTTGCGACCCAGTCAGGCTGTAAAACCCTACCACCCCGCTTTCGCCATTGCCTCGATCGTTATTCAGCAGGGTGCACCACGTGCAGGTGAGGTTGGCTTGGATGTCTCAAATCTTAGATGTTATTTGACACCTCTTACACCCCTAAATATATGTATATATTACCCCTATATATATGTAACCGAATCTTGAACGCGATTCATCCACTTCACAACGTAGATTAAATTGAAATTTAGCACACTTATCAATGGTCTATGGCAATGCAATAGTTTAATAAATATGTTCTATTGATAAATTAATTAGAGTCCCATATAATGGTGATGCATTAGACAAAATGTTTAGATTACAAAATACTTCGTAGTACAGCCTGATTACCTATTCTCATATACATATGTACGAAAACCTTGGTTCTCACTACTAACTACGAAATTTGAGGTCGTTTAGTGGCTATTAAAAAAAATAAAAAAAACGCTTTTCACAAAATACTTTTTTTTAAATGAAGGCTTACACTGTATCGCTTAAGTAACATACAACTATATAACAATGACAATAAACTTAACAATAACTGACATTAATTTTGAAATAGAGCCAGACAATAAGGAATTGTACAAACCAGTATGGAACGAGCCAGAAGCATTAAGCCGAGATCTAATATCTTCGCTTCGAACACATTCTGCCAGGATGTGGTGCACATCATCGATGAGCCAACAACTCTGGCATAGTGGTGATGGTACATTACGCATCAGGTAGGCGAAATTTTTACGTGGGATGTGTCCTGAGCGTAATCTCATTCCTATGATTGCTTCCCGGCGGCAAATCGTACTGTCATCTATCCATGGTGACCTTAAGGGATGTGGCTAAATCGTTCTGTACCATATTCCCTTTATTGTAGAACGCTCATCAAAGTATTCCTTCCAATGCGAGTAACAGCTATTTTAAATACTGATCATATGTCCTAATAAGTTGGTAAAATTTTAATAGGAACAGCTTCGGTGGATCCTTCTCTAGCTAAGAGATCAGCTCTTTCATTCCTAGCTATACATATATGAGAAGAGATCTATCGTAAAACAATTACTTTATTCTTTGCTTCGAAATCTAGTAATTGCTTCAAAATAGTGTAGGCTATCGGTATTTCTCGAAAAGTCGAGGTACATCGAGCTACGTGTTGAAGAGCACTTTTTGAGTCGGATAAAATAACAATTTTAATGGACTTAGTTGATTGTGTAAATGATAAGGCCTCTGCAATTGCTAGCGATTTAATGTGCATAATTGAAATTATTTCATCAATTTTTTAAGCTAAGGTAACTATTAATACATATATGAGTTGTTGAAACATATATGTGTACCAAACATACATAACCCAATAACTCTTATATATATTTCGTATCGGATAATATTCTAAACTATTTCAGTTTGATAAGGGAAAAAAAAATGCATGCATGTGTAGGCGTGTATGCGTGCACGTGTGTGGAAGTGATATGTGTAATGTTGTCGCAGTGATGTAAGATTTTGTGTAACTGTATCGCGCGAGCAGTGTACTCAAGAGCTCCACGCCGAGGGAACGGACCTAGACTTGAGCCGCTGCCGAGGGTTAGTCTGGTGTGCGGGAGCGAAATTTACCCCAGACCACGGCGGCGTGATTGTGGTTACGCGGGCGTGGGTGTGAGCACGCTTTGTTTGGAGAGACAGGCTGGTACTGGTCGTTCACTGCCGTTATTTCATCCGGAGGGTCGGTAAAAATATGTCGCGGACGTCTTTTACAACGCGCAGCGTTCGGTACGGGTTCGTATTTTGCGGCGGATACCACTAACGGACTGGAACATGGATTGGAGTACTTTTAATGAAAGCCCGATAATTCTCGTGGCCTGGTTTTGGACTTTTTCAAGTTTATAGAGGTTAACATCAATATTCAATATATTCAATTCGCATTCGCATATTCAATTCGACTGTGTATAATATTGAAGTATAAACGAAGTAAATGTTTTGGATGAACACCCCAATTAGAATCGGCTAATACCTTGAAAACGTTTAGAAATTTAAAGGCTTCTGCAACTGCATTGATTTGTTTACCCCATTTAGCGAGAGAGCATTGTAAAAAAATGTAGGCTGCTTTTCACTATAACTTGATAATAATATAAATAACTTTTATATATAACCACCAATGAACTCTTTATAACAGTTAATGTCCAGCACTACACACTTTATTTGCAATTAATTATTTTGTTGATATGTTAATTGTTATTTTAAAATTATATGTTTTTTTATTTGTCACAAACCTGTTAACATGTCTATAGCATGAACACTTCATATTTCTTTAGTTTTTTTAAGTATTATTTTTTAATGTATCGCTATAAAATGACAACACTGTACCTTATATTACGCAGGTGCAATGTAACTATAGCGGCGACCATAGATCAATCTATCACACATGTGCAATTGCATATTAACTCATAAGTGTCTTGGTAGTTGGACATCCATTAACCGTTCATGTAACGTGTTACATTAAACAACAGTCAGTGTGACGTATGTATCACAATGTGCATATCTAGTGCTATTCATACAATCGCATACATATATACTACTCTGCTGGGCTACTGAACATACACCGCCTAATTTTTGGAACGGGACACACCTACTACTGATGACAGCGCCGTGGTCAGGTGGTTAGCCACCTGACCACACACTCGTCGTGGCCCCTCTCGGTAGAGTTTCAAGCCCTTTTTCTTTTACTTAAAGAGAAGAAATCTAACATGAGGCACCCAGAGGCTCAGGAGAGCATGGGTAATTTCAAAGACTCCTGCCGACTAAAAAACACCACCATGAACTATTCATCACACTAATGGGAGTGTCACGGGGTGGCGTGACGATACTCCGCAACATCCCCGTCGGCAGACCGCTGGCCACACAGACTAAGCCCGGTTCTCCAATTTTCTCCCAGTCTACTGAACCAGTGCAATGAAGCTCAGATACACGCCCCTTCCCGCCTTGGTTCAGCCGGAGAGTGGAGGAATCGACCCCTCTACTAATTTTTAATGCCCATTATCTTGCCAGGCGCAATTGCTATATTCTACTATCTATTACCAGTGATATATAATTCTTCATCGTTAGCTGATAGTGCTACTAAGAAATTTTAACATTGGACAATTTACGTGATTCCTAAACAAACCCATAATTACACGTCGAGATATAACAGTTACCCCACACGAGTTCAAGTTTAAATACCTTAAGAAGGTGGTAGAGCCACACTGTAACTATTACTAGTTGCAACATGAGTGGGTCGACTCGCCCCGGGTAGTACCACCCTCTCACAGAACACCGATGTGAAGTAGCAGTGCTTGCATTATTGCGTTTAGTTCGGTCAGTCAGAGCGTCGGAAGCCCACATCCTTTCCCCTTTCTCATTTCCCTACCTCTCCCCCATACACAGGCTGGCAACGCACTTGCGACTCCCATGTTGTTGCTAGTGTCTATGGACGGTGGTGATCACTTAACATCAGGTCACCCACGTGACCGTTTGCCCCCTTTTGACATAAAAAATAAATAATTAAATCTATGTTTGTTATAAAATTTGGGTTTCTCCAAATTGAATCTCTAGTTATTGAGTTTATATAAGTACACAATATTGTATATTCATAGAGAAAATATTGCATAAACAAATAACACGAAACAACCAATAAATAAAATTCACAATAAAAGATAATGTTGCCACATCAAAAAAATATATATATCCCGGTGTAACCCCACCCTAAAATTAAAGGGATTTACTTGTGATTTAGCATTATTCGTAGCTATTCGCAATAAAATTGTATTGGGGATTCAGTATAATTTCGCTGGCAACATTGAGGGAGTTAATAAGGGGTCAGCGGTTCGATTCCCAGGTGGCGCGATTAATGGTTTGTTAGGCGATATCATTTTTCATCGCGTCCTGTGTCCAGGTTTCGGCAAACGGTGATTACTCTTGGTAATGATCTACTTATCACAGTTGTGCAGCCGTAAGACAGAGAAATGTTGGAGTCCTTTTTTTTTAAATATAATAGACTACATTTTCATGAAAATCTTATTCTATATTAAGTAACAATAAGAATAAGGAACACACGAGTTAAACAAGAAATAGGCATTCAATTACAGTTTAAATGAAGCGATAAATATTCGAACGAATAATAAATGAATATTTTATAGCACTATATTTTTCAGTTTCTTCCTATAAATCAGTACTACTGAGAAATAAGGTGCGTGTATCAGTGTGTGCACGCGTGGGAAGTGAAACTTCTTTCGCTTATATACTTATGTAATATATGAGAATGCTCATAAACTATACGAAGCCTCGTAGTATAAATATTTAACTATACATTTGCACATTTTGATATACAGTAGTATAGCGTCTAGTAAGACGCAGACAATCACTTACACGTTTAACGTGTAACGCGTAACAAAAAAAAATCCCAACCATGCTTCGATCAACAATAACTAGATAACGGGTCGACGCGAAAAATACGTCTCGGTAAATAACAGCTCACTTGAAATATGTGCCCTTAATTTGTTTAGTTTGTTTGAAACACAGCCAATGTAAGCCCATTTCACATGCCGCAGCGTATTCAAAAGATGCAAAAATAATACCCGAAAAAGCAATTTAACGGCCGGAGTATCTTACTTTCGCTAAATACATGTTGGTTAAGTTTTTTTTTGAGCTTTAAACTTACTAATAATATTAAATTTTGAACAAAATTACCCGTTTTAAACCTATGATACAAATGTTTGGCCTCACCAGACACAAACACGCACAACAACGGGAAAACGTACTTTATTCATTACGTGTTAAGGTTGAATTCACACTAAATGTTGTTTATGTTATCTTTTTATTTGTGAGGGGAGTAATTCATTACTTTGCTCGTTTTATCGTAAGTATAATAGATAATATTTTGAACATTTGTGACTTTATTAAAAGGTGTTATGGTTGTAATTAGGTTGAACTTAAAACAGTTTTAAAACTTTTTTCTCTTTTTCTTAGTAAACAAGTAGCTACACACAAGTATATATTTACGTGGACGGCTTTTAGCTTCGATTTGTACGTGACCCTTTATCTAGTTATTGTTGATCGAAGCAACCATGCCATAAGAATTTTCACTTGAAAAGAATTGTCTGAGATATATACTATCTATACTAATATTATGAAGCTGAAGAGTTTGTTTGCTTGAAAGCGCTAATCTCAGAGTTACTGGTCCGATTTGAAGAATTCAGTATTAGATAGCTCATTTAACGAGAAAGGCTATACCATCACGCTAAGACCAATAGGAGCGGATCACCAATGAAGAATGTTTCAAAAGCGGTTAAGCAAAAGTAACTATTCTGCAAGGACAATGTCGCGAGTAGAAATTATTTTTCAATATAAATAAAATGGTAGTGTTTTGCGGTTGTGAAGAACTACTCGATAGAGATATATAAAAATATTTTATTTTACTTTTTAGATGCTTCGAAAAAACTTCTTCCTTAAACTTAGAATAAATTATTCGCTATCTTCATTTTAAATTATTAAAGTTATAAGAAATCAGAATTTTTGTAATCACTACGCGGTTAGTGATTTCTTTTCTTGTCGTGGAGAAATGGGGCAAGCGATGTGGTGCTTGTTTTTCGTAAAATATATTGTAAAGATAATGACGCAGACAAGGTCGCGGGCGAATTACCAGCTAGTAGGTAATATCATATAATGCATGTAAAATCAAATTAATGTATAAAACATTAACAAATTTCACTGCACTATTTCTTCGTAATTGCGATCGCCCCCAACGATATAATCTGACGCTTTCATATTGACTTCTAAACCCGCAACATCACGCCGACACGACGCGGAGGGTCACCGGCAGATGTTATTAACACGGATTACCATGCTCAATTACAGAGGGGATGTTACATTCAAAATTTGTTTTAGAATTGATTCCGTTTTATAATCCTTTAAGTTGCTTTTTTAAAATATTTATTAACTGGCTGTGTCACGTGGCTTGTATCACTTTTAGTTTTAATTTTCAATTATTGATAATGTAGTTAGGTAAGCTTAATTAATTGCCCATGAAACAATAAATTAAATTAAAGTCGTGATGAACGAGTGGCTTGACCAGTAAATATCAATCCAATGTCCGCAGGTTTAAGGCCCGGCATGAACCAATGAATTTCTCGAAATTCGCGTACATTTACTAATTTTAAATTACGTAAATAAAGTAACACTGTCAGTCGCTGGTGAAGGAAAACATTGTAAGGAAACCTGAACCTGAGAAATGTTCTTGTAGTACTTCTTACTATACGTGACAAAATATAGAACTGTGAATTTCTCTGTGTTTGATATCGCCAATACTTCGTGGGCTGACGTGGTGATTATGCCTATATCTTCCTTCAAGAAGAGGCCTATGGCCTTTTGTGGGTCTCTTACAAGTTAATGATAAGGCATGATTACTGTGTAGACCACGCGACCGCTAAATGTGATATGGTCCTTCGTTGGCATAGTCATTTACATTTCGACCCTCCGCAGTAATGCTCGGTACCCGTCGAGTTACCAACTTACTACTAATCTATATCGCGCTACACGGGCCGTTCATTTTTGATTAAAATACTCTCCGATCTACACTTTTAGTGACATTGCTCACACCTAATAATCATAGCATAATGTCAGATAACCGTCCTCAAGAAATAAGCTATAAAATACATTAAATAATTTCTCAAATATGATAGACAGATCTAAAGAGAGCGCGTTCAAACAAATGATCTCTTGAGATTGCAATATATTGTTATAGATAGGTAACTAGGAGTCGCCTCCGATGTAATATGCTCTTGTGTTTTCATAAATGATGACGCCATACAATACCATTATATATTTCCGTTTATACAGTGCACAGTGCACACCGAGACTGGTCACAGATGTCAGGATTTTTTCAAAAATATTTGACATTTATCATTTTAAACTGGTCCATTTAAACAAATCAGACAAGTTGGCTGGTAGAAATCGGCACGCAAGGAAAAAAAAATTATGTTCTTTTGTTTTTTTTTCTCCATGCAACTTTCTTTCTCTCTCTTTCTATTGTATAATATCAAAATTAAACCAGACGAGCATCGTGTGCTCATGGCTGTAGAAACTCAATGCTTAACACCTGGAGATTTTATTAATTTTATTTACACATACATAAGTACATATATTTAATTATTTAAAAAAAAAAATATTAGGATTTATGAGTAATACACGGAAAGAAAAAGAATTGCGTGGAGGTTGCACAAGGCTTTTTCCTGGTGTTTATAAAAATCCTTAATTTTTATTTTATAAAATGCATCACGCTTTAACGGAAGGGTAACAAGCGAAACAGATGCACAATAGAATGGATATCTCCCTAGAGATATGTGATTCCTTTTACATGTAACTATAGCACAGACTTGATGCGTCTACGAAAATGTCTAATGTATTTTACTTGTAGTGGCATTTTGTAGGGAACTCATTGTTTTGGGTAGGTAATAAACGATGACATTTGTATTCCTCACATGACCAGATGAATTGATCAATAACCCACGACTTTAAAACCGCGTTTTTAAATATTTTTGCCAACATAACAACGATGTCAGTTCACTCAAGCATCAATGTCAAAAATGACAATGTGTTATACTGATACAGTACTATGGAGTTTGTTGACGGGATCTTCGACTATCATCTAGTGACTTTTACATTTTATTCATAAACATGTGTTTTTGTACTCTAAATTTTGTAATATTAGTGGCATCTTACGTAATATAGTTCGGTTATTGTGCACAAACGAAGTGGATGAAAAATAATACCACCAATACAATTTTGAGATACGACAAAAAGTCCCTGTAAAGATCTAATAAGGAAGCATCTTGATAGAACATTGAAATTATCGTAAAACACTTGTAATATACCTACTCGAAAATGACAGTAATAAAAAAAACACTATGGTGTGAATTCACTATAGATTTTTCACTTTTCTCGCAGCAAATATCAGCCTGCCTTTTTATACAGTCATTGTTGTATTTATATACGATGACCGCTTCCGAAATACTCAGTGATAGAACCGAGTCACTATGACTGATTTTCTAGTATGTATAACTATGTGAGTATACAAGTAGATATATTACTATCATATTAGCTTTTAGATTTTACCTATTCTTCGGGAAACAGTAGGTACTTTTTTCTGAATGAAGGATACCTATCCTGTATCCCTTTCCGTACATCTGACACCACGTATATTAATTTTCATGATATCGATTTAGTAGTTTAGGGGTGAAAACGTAATAAAACAGACTTATATTTCACTTACTAAAATGAAAATCAAAAATACTAAATGAACGTCAAAACTATCAACGGTTCGGATAAACAACCCACTCATCGAGAAGAACCGACAGCAAACTCGAACTGGTTCATCTTTTTATTATATATATTTTTACAAACATATATAGTTAGATATATTCGTTTGTAGAGGATGTATGGTATTTGGTGTCCTTTTCAGACGTCACCACCATTCACACACCACCCACTATTTTTTTTTATGTCATAGGTGGCAAACGAGCTGGTGGGTCACCTGATGTTAAGTGATCACCACCGTCCATGGACACTAACAACACCAGAGGAGTTGCTAGTGCGTTGCCACCCTTTGGGGGGATGGATTAGGTGAGGGTGAGGGAGAGGAGAGGGAAGGGGAGGTGGGCCTCCGGCGCTCTCACTGACCGTTCGAAATGCAACAATGGAAGCACTGTTACTTCACGTCGGTTTTCTATGAGAGGGTGGTACTACCCCGGGCGAGCCGACCCATTCATGCTGAAACCAATAATAGTTTCAGCGTGGCTCTACCACAATTATATTGATTATTGATAAACCTATCTTGTATGTACACTGAAGTTTTCATAAGACACTTTGTGATCATTACCCACTTAATAATTGCAGTAAATTATGAAGAAAAGATACCTTGAACTTTATAATATCATTAGATACTAGCTGTGCCCGCGACTTCGTCCGCGTGGAACCTGATGTACAAAATAGTGACTAATAAAGTTGTCTTAATGTATTCAGTCTAGTCACAATCTACTTTTCTCTCGTACTTAAGTCGCGTCGTCATTAAAATTACAATAACTATTGTTAGACCAAATCGATTGTAATGATCGAACAACTTAATGTTACTCGATGATATGCTTTATGATTTACTCAAGGAGGTTTTATCATGAACGCAGTACTTTAGTAGTGATACGTGTTCAAACAAACACATAAACAGACATTTCTAAAAATAATTGAAATATATTTTATTATTTATTCCAAGACAGCTGCATTTCAACAAAAATCTAAAATATACAGGCACCTTAGATTTCCATTCTTATGTTATGTATAGAATAGATGTCAAAGGAAACAAAATTTTCAGTGTTTTTGAGTTATACCATTTGCCTATTTAAGGTAGGGATTTTAATGTCGGTGTCGGTGTAAAGTTCGTGTCTCCGCATAATCCGGGGATCTCAGCTCGTTTCGCGAAATTGAATCGAAAGTATTCCGTTTACTTCGAAGTTGTTTCATTTAATTTTACGTTTCACTTGAATTCATTTTGTAAATCTCTATTTAAACCTTTATTTGCATATTGCACGATATCTCGTTTGCGTTATGTATAGAGTCGTATCTATGAAGTTTTATGTTTGTACGTCTTTTTATTAAACTATTGAAAATAACTTCTCACGATTTTATTCCTTACTAGCCGTTCCTACGAGTTCGTCCGCGTGGAATAGCTACTTTAAATTAACGCTAGCACGCAACAAAAGTTCTCAGAAGGGAAAAGATTCTCGATTTTGAAACATTCTTCATTGGTGCTTCTCTCCTATTAGTCTTAGCGTGATGATAACCTTCCTCGATAAATAAGCTATCTAACACTGATTTTTTTTAAATTGGACCTTTAGCTTCTTGACATTAGCGCGTTCAACCAAACAAACAAACAAACCCTCCAGCTTTATAATATTAGTATAGATTAGCAATTAACTCTGATTGTACTCCACCACTAGATATTAGATATACGTAGAAGTGATAAAGTGACTGTATCCGGCCATGCTCGTGTACATGCCCATGATGATAATCCTATCAAGGTGGCTCGCTTAATGATAATAGGTTTTCGATCTCTCAGTGGTCAGTGGGTGTTGTTTATATAGGTATGTAATTACGTTTATTTCTAATACATTTTTTTTTTCAAAATAACATCTATCTAAAATCTAATCAAATTAAGCGCTACTGTTGTTACAAAGGTTTTTTTTATTATAGTAGCACGGCAAAATGACTGCACTGTGCCTGATGGTAAGCACAGTACAATCCAAAAAACAATGGTGACCACCGAGTGGCACACTATCCATCGCCGGTCGCCGCTGTCATGCCGGTCTGCGAAAAGCAGAAGCGAATCACTATGACGGGTTTTTTCGCCATATACATGGTGGTTGCGACCCAGTCAGGCTGTAAAACCCTACCACCCCACTTTCGCCATTGCCTCGTTCGTTATTCAGCAGGGTACACCACGTGCAGGTGAGATTGGCTTGAGTGTCTCAAGTCTTAGATGTTATTCGACACCCCTTACACCCCAAAATGTATAAGGTAAAGATGTAAGCAGATGTACAAGCAAAACCGTGAGTGTGAGTTAGTTTGTTATTATAATTATATTTGTGTAGATATAATAAGGTCCGGGTTCCCGCCCTAGCACCGGAAGTGGGTTCGCAGGCGTGGTCTTCCGTATAGGGACGTCTATAAGCCTCTCTAATAAATAAACCGATCGTTTTTATACATAATTTATTAATATGCGTTTTATACATACTTCAATGTTTTATTTGTAAGAATTGTTGTTATGATTATTTTACTGTCAAACTCAAATTACTGCAGTTTATATTATAGTGATGTTTGTTATAAATAAAATCTTTTTTTTTATTTCATGGTAATGTTTCCGCTTTTAGTATCTGTGTGTACAAAACTAGATCTGTATGTATTTTTTATGGAGATTTTATGTTAACCACTTGAGTATAACTCGCCATTAAGTAGCGCTGGAGTAAATCCGATGGAGTTTAGCCAATCGCATATACAATTTTAGACAGAGAAAATATTCATGAAATATCTCTATTGGTGTCACTAAAGTATTTATTACATTAGGGTGTGAAACCGCGGGCAAAACTAGTCTGAAGTATTTCAAAAATATTTGATTTTTAGTAACTGCTCTTCATTTAATGAAAATTCCAACTATTATTAGGTTATTTAAGACCGAAAATAATACCAAATAAAATTGTAGCTGTTAAAACACACTGACAAAATGCTTGGCAATAGGTAGATATATAAAAAATCACGGTATTGTGTTGTTTCGTCATAAACTTTTCTAGAAATACATACATCTTCATTGAATTTGTTGCTATATATATATTATCGCTGGACACCTAAAATTGTCCATGTGATTTCGGCTATCTATGACTCGATCATCATTGAAAAGAATTCATTAATTTATAATATGGTCTGATATATTAAGGTAGCTTACGCCTGTTTACACTGTTTGCACTGAAAAGGGTCTAATTTGCATTATAATACCTACAACCAATTTACATAAATAAAACGATATATTATCACTACATATTACAAAAACAAAGTCCTCTGCCACGTCTGTTTGTTTGTCTGTCTGTTCGCCATAAACTGAAAAACTACTGAATGTATTTGTATGCGGTTCTCCAGTAGATAAAGTGATTCATGTGGAAGGTTTAGGTTAATTGCCAAGGTTTTTTTTTATTATCAAGGCGGGATAATGCCCTCCGTGCCCTCTAGTTTATACTATATAGAAATTTTAAATTATATAGTTTTTGGAGTTAAATCTCTATTTTGTTATAAAAAAGATGCGTAGGGCGTACCAACGATCCTGACAGCAAATTAGTGTTGTCACACAGTTGACACGTTAAATCATCATAAATCGGATTTATAGTAATATCGATAGTAAGCACACATCACTATGCACATAGGGCACTATGTACGCGTGCGCGAATATCGAGCGATAACACAAAGGTATTCTCAATATTCTGATTATACATATGTATTAGATTATTACTTATGTATTTTATTTCCCCCATATTAGCTTAGAGAGTCTTTGACGTGATCTGAGTCTGTCATATAGTGGATTTTATACTTCATTCATGATCTTATGTTATATAACTCTATATAATTTGTAATATTAGTGGTATTTTACGTAACATAGTTCGGTTACTGTGCACGAAGTTGATGGGAAATAATATCACGGAGCACGAATACTGAAATGCCACAAAAATTCCCTGGAAAGTTCTAATAACGGGCCATCATCTTGTTAGAGAACATTGAAATGATCACAAGACACTTGTAATATTAGTAATTGTAAATTACTTACTCGATAATGGAAGTAATAATCTAGAATATTGATTGCCAAAAATAGAACTAAGGAAATATATATTAGCTTATTATGCAGGTTTATTTATGTCAGAAAAATCTTTACTTCACGAATTTAGACCGTGAGTATCATGTATTGCTTTTGTTTTAGAAAAATAAATACTTTCATAAAGACATTAATCATACAGACTATCTTTCAACGTTCTACTTATTATATAGCACAAGTAATAATAAAAAAAGTGTGTGGTTGTATGAAACCACGGTGCAAGTGAAAACTCTTTTTTTTTGGATTGTAGGCATTTAACTGAACATTTTCGGAGAAATATTTGATTTAGGGTATTAAAATTAACTTAACTTAATAATTTGGAAAATGAGAATGATAATGGCAAATCACTAGCAGACAAGATTTCCAACTATACATTTTAATTTTAATCTGCGTAAGTAGACTACGGAATAAATAATGAATACAGTTATTCAGATTATAAACGTATGTTAAAAACGACAGTAAATTTATTTAAATCATTGTATCATTTTGAATAGAGCTATGGGCGTCACCATATTGACATTGGCTGATCTCCCAAGTGGCTTCCACTTTACCAATACTCCGCAACCGGCTGCAATGCGACATGCGATAGATGTGCGAACAAATTTGAGGCAGTGGGAAAAAGTTTCATTTTAAAAATAACATTAATAATTCATTATTAAAAAGAGAAACATTGATAACTTTTTACAATAATCTCGTAAATATAAATTTATATAACTAAATTATTTTTATATATTTACAGTCTCATACTTCTGACGTTACTTTTATCAATTTTATCACATCGTATCCATTATTTTAGTAGTCGATTCGGTGAGTAATCTCAGCTTGATTATCAGTAAAAATGTTTTCATTCCTTCAATAAAAAGATAGTGACCATAAAACGCTTTACTTTGATATTGTACAGTGCAGCGACGATACAGCGCAATAAGCGGGGAGAGCGCTCACCCCGCTTAAATTGTTATTTACTGCAGTTGAACAACAGGAATACAAATAACTTTTTGTTTACGCGTTTTCATATATACCTATATATTTACTTCTACATTTAAAACGTGAGCGTTGTTCTTACTTTTTATTGTGGCGTCGGAAACGCATAACAAATAAGTATTATTAAAAATCAGTTGTATTGTATTTCGACGACCGTTTTGATAGATATGTTAACTAATGTCTAGTAGTATTTTATACTAGGATGGTAGAGGAACTAAGCTTTATCACATTTTAAGCGCTACACAATTAAAAAATAACTGGAAATGATAAGGGATTAATAATCCATTACATATCGTGGTAGTCTCCAAGTATTAGGTATGAAACTCCCTAAGCTAAGATATGTTGAGAAATTCTTCGATCAGCATAATATATATTATTGTACAATTATTATTTATTACATAATAGTAATACTAGCTGACGGGGCCACATCTCGATGTGGCTGTTATTGAGAAAAAAAAACAAAATTCAAACGTGGCGCCATCTATGAGATATCTATAACAGTTATTACTCCTACAGTTATCTGTCAACAAACTAATTTAAAGCGCCATCTGTTCAAGACACATGAAACTTACAATTAATAACAATAATAAAAATTGACAATCATTTAACTTTTAATTAAAGAATATTGAGCCCGTTAATAGAAATATACATTATTCTATCTCTCAAATTGGCCCAAATTATATATAAATTCTAACTTTCGTGAAGATCGGTTAAGGTTTCGGAGTTCATCCTGGACAAATTACACTGGATTATTATATATTTAGATACATCTGTAAACACATTAGAATTTTGTGTTACAATATGAGCATTGGCGTTAAGAATAAGTTTGAAAGTCATAAAACCAATCATACCAAAATAAAATGAGCTCCTACAATTAAAAAGTATTTAATATACTTTAATATAAGTCTCGCTATCAGCCACTCCAAGGGCAGAGCGTGATGAATATGTTATTGAAGGTATGATGTCTTTCTATTCACGTGAACTAGAGCTAGAGGTAGTAACAATAGTTTTGCTACCGTGAGATGTGTATTTGTTGTACGAGTTAACGCGAGAAGGTAGGGCGGAGCGGCGTGGGGATGCAATTTACAACATTTAGCGATTTAGAATATAACATTAGAAAATGATGTCAGTGATCTAATTTCTAAAAACGAAATCATTGTTATATGACAATAGAATTCACCAACATTCTTATTGAAAAAAAAAAGCTTAACCCTTGTTATATTTTATATCGTTTATCTGATTCTTAGATATCGGAAATATGTAAGAAGCTTAGATACGGTTTTCTTATTTTGGTTTATATATCACGAGACTTCATTAATGTATATGAATAATTAATGTGAAACATATTTAGCGGCGAGTCAGACCGACTGTTGATGTGGCGATGCGTCGCCACAGCATGCGTCGTCACGCCATATGATTTTGAACTTTTGTATTTGATGAATACAAATGTTTATTAGATAAACAGACATCTTTTTCTTGAAAACATTCCTAATATTTTATATTTGATTACGCCATATTTATTTTCTGTCATAAACTATCTTTTTAGACATATTACCTGTAAAAAGTAGTTTCGATGTTTCACATGTACAGGTGTCTCAGATGTCAAAAATTAGCTCTTTTGTGAGCAGTAGTGAAGATGTGTTTGCTTTCACTGGAACTACTTGTTTTATCTGGATTTACTGTGGTCTGTTTTTTTTAATTCTAACTTTGTCGTTACCATTTAACTTCTATAGCATTTATACTGATGTTATGTTACTTTGTTAAATATCATCATTATTGGTTAGTTCATATCATGTATACTTAATACACTGAACGTTTCTTTCTCTATTCGTAAAAATGTCGTCGTTATCTATTCAGCCATTTTGATGATTAGCTCTGACAAACTACATGAACTTTATGTTTATTTATACGTACCGATTGTCGTGTAAGAGGATCTGAGTATTAATAGTAATAGTTATAGTAGTAGTGAAATTTGAAAAGACATGAGCGTCGCCATCGCACATCATGAATAATGTCAAAAAAAAAATACGAACCATTAGATGATCTAAGTTCGTTCTCTAGTAAATAATGTTTTTTTTTTGTTTTTCAAGACATATTATTTGCCCTTAAAAATAAACAATTTCGTAAAATTAAAAAATACAATTTAAAAAATTATGACAACTGCCTATAATATAATGAAATGTTTGTGCAAAACAAGGTTTTACCAAAAAATAATCTTGGATCGTTTATCAGTACGTGTTACTTTAAAAAGAAAAAATCCGTAATATAATACGCTTATCGATTAGATAAACAAGTAAATATTTGTCATAATACCATAAGTAAATACGTACTTACAAGGAATAATAAGAAACTTTTGCATACCGGCAAAGTTACAAATAATTTAACCGTACAGTTAACATATATGTGCCCTTGTTTTGATTAAATTATGATCTGCTAAAATATAATAATAAGCTATAAATTAACATAAACCTGTTAAATATTATCAAAATATTTTTATGAGTTATCATCTTATGTTTATTTTATGTACTTAGTAATTCAAAACTACATAATAATAATAATTATTATAATACTAATTCACAAATGCCTAAACATTATATCTTAGATTGTTCAGCCTACGATATTACATTCATATAATTAAATTTATTTATTTATCTTAAGGTGAAATCATTCAATACAATACAGAAAATATATTAGATAATGAGTCTGATTAGCAAATATGGATACATACCCTAATCCTAATAACGTTATAAACGAGATAATCTGTGGGGATGAATGGATATTTGTTATTCTTTTACGCAAAACCTATTGAGCGTGTTTTGGTTTTTTTGTTTTTCGAACTGACTAAGCTATTGACCCAGCAAGGTCTTAACAGCTTCACCGGGCTACTAAGGCGAGCGCTTAAGGCACTCAGCCGATTTTATTTTGAAAACTAGCTCAAGGGTGCACGGCACACCTCGGCTTTGGCTGTTGCCTGGTACATGCAATTCGCGATCTATCTGAGCTAATCTAAGCTAAGCTAACTATTCATACATATATGAGTTGTTGAAACATATATGTGTACCAAGCATACATACCTCAACAACTCTTATATATATTTCGTATCGGATAATATTCTAAACTATTTCAGTTTGATAAGGGAAAAAAATAAAACCCTTCCACTTGCCTATGTAAGCGTGTATGCGTGCACGTGTGTGGAGGTGATATGTTTAATGTTGTCGCAGTGATGTAAGATTTTGTGTCACTGTATCGCGCGAGCATCGTACTCAAGAGCTCCACGCTGAGGAAACGGACCTAGGCTTGAGCCGTTGCCGAGGGGGGGCTAGTCTGGTGCGCGTTTTGATCGAACTCTACAATAATATAGCTTATAACTAAGAGTAAAACATAGGCTTTAATTTATAATTATATTATTGAAATCGGCAAAACTATAATGTTAAATGTCAAGTAAGTTGGAAAGAAACCCTTATAGTGTTACACGAAGATATTGTATGGTGGCATCGTCTGTAGTATAATAATACATACTGGTATAAACGAAAACGAAGCAGCCTGGTAGTTTTTTATAATTTAACCCAAAAAGAAAATATAAGTTTAAAAGCCACAGAATTCAAATTTTTCATGGTGCTTTTGGACACTGGCTGGTGCAAGACTATATATTATAGTAACAGTAATTGAATAATGATAAATATGATTTATATTTTTGGCATATATTGTTAAACAAAATTGAAATGTCTAAAGCTGATCCTGACTAATTTTTGAAATGATTTTAACGATTTTTAATCGGCAAATGGAAATATTTTGAGATTATTGTCTAGATCATGTATTATTATAGTTTCATAGGAAATTCAAAATAATGTTTAAAGTTAACAGAGGTCACCTAATATTATTAACAGAGTGATAAGGGTTTAACCAACTTACAGATTAATATTGATAAAATTAGACTGAAAATAATGAAAGAGAGCAGACAATTATAACTATTTTCTATAGAACGAAGTTACGGGCATGAGTTAGTTACTGACTAAATGTGCTTGTAGATCATTATCAAGAACCGATTATCGTCATCATTTCCTTCTTGATAAAGTAAAGTCCATTTAAAATGGATTATATTGAACAGATACTTAATAAAATATATAACTGTATAAGTATACACGAGGTATATATCTATGTAGAAGTGTTAAAAAAATCGCTTTCGCTTATGGCATGCACCGAACAAGAGGCGAGTGCACGCATTCAACCGCTACGCGAACACGATTACCAAACAGCGCGCGCTAACTGACGGGTCACGCGCGGAGCCGCGGCCGCACCGCTTGTGAAACTACTTCAATTTGACGCTTTTCTACGTTTTATGGGTTTCTTTCGACTAACCTAAATTATTGTTAATGGATGTCGTTACATTATATTCAATACCAATACAATATTTATTTTTCTTCCTTTTAAAATACAACTTTCACAATAGAAAACAAGATCTGTCGCGGGAGATTTTACAGACATACAAATTACTAGTCACAAAATACATCAAGTTTTCTATAGTAGTACGACATAAAGTCTGTGCCTTATGGTATGCAGTCAACGTGAGATTGGCAATCGTCAATGTTTGATGTATTACAGGCCACAAATTAAAAAAGGGCACTATGTTGGACTTATTAAGTACATGATAGGCGCTATCTAACAATAATTATTCACTATACGATGCTGGTGATCCACCTCAATATTGTTAGAGTACGATCGATCGACTCTGAAAGGTTGCAAGTATGTGTGATGCAGGTTCGTTCTCTTCCTAGGTAACTAATTGTGGATCTAATATATTTTAGTTGTTTATTCATTACATTTTGTTTTAGTTACCTACTTACTAAAACAAAATCTATGAACTATATCGGCAAATTTTTCGACTCAAAAAGCACTCGCGATCGCTCGTTTGAGCATCCTTGCCGTATAAGATTTGAACCTATAACTTGTTATTGTTGATCGAAGTATAACACTGAGCCACTGTTTAAACCAGTACGTCATCAGTACAATATCATGTTTACTATTTATATATTTATTTGAAGGTTAAAAAATATGATGACAAACAAGACGAAAGATTTTTCTGTATATATAATTATTATAATAATTATAATCTTATGTTTTTATATGTTTAGGTATTCTTGACAATATTTAGCAATCTATCGATTTATATAATCTAACGAGACTAAATTCTTTCATAGAATCGTTTGTCAGTTGTAGTTCTGAGGCGTTGTCTGCAAGCGCTACCACTAAAACCTTTTGAAATAAAAATCTTTTTCAAATCACATTCGAAATGTTTTCAGTAAAAACGATTCAATAAAACGTTAGAACGTGGGTAGGAAATAAGCCGCCATCAGTAATGGAGGCATGCACCTGACAGGACAAAATGAATACGTCCCTCTTGCTCGAACGTGTACCATCTCGCTCGCACGCACGCGCTGAATCTTTAATGAATACGTCGTTTCCACATTGTAGTCGGTATTTGTTTTACTTTTGTGATCATCGAGTTTGATTTAACAATAAAGTGTGTAGATATTTTCGTTGTTGTTTGTTTTTTTTAAATACTTTATAGGTTTTAGTGTTTGGCCACAATATTATTTGATGTGTTCTAATATGGTGACATGCTAAACCTAGGGACTGCACTAAAATGCAGGTGCTAGAACAGATCTATAGGTGTTTCGCGATAAAATTTCAAGTTGAGTGCAGTAGCTAGTCAGGCAGGAATTAGGAAAAACCTCAACAACAATACTGTCACATACGGTACCATACCAAAAACTCGCGTTTACAAGTATATTTTTGACGTTTCATCTACTATGACTTAGTGATTATACGACCAAACACTTTTGTTTTAAATCCCAAAGTATTATCATGTTTTAAATATTGAATTGCGAGTGTAAGTCTGTTTGTTTGTTACGCTTTTACACTGTAACTGTTCAAAAGATTATTACGCAACTTTATATACAAGTTGTCAGAGGTGTGGAAAAGGACAGAGATTCATCCAGAAAATAGTACTTGTTCCCTAAAAATAGGTAAGGTCTATATTCACAAGAGCAAAACCACTGACAAAAGCTAGTTTTACTATAACTCACCACTAGGTGGCGCTGAGCTATTTTATTGTTAATAACTATTATATTGTAATTTATAATGGACGAAGCTCGACTTACATTTACTATTATTATAGAACAACATTATATATACATGAATATAATGAGTACCTACCTATTAAACAATGCTTTAACTTTGTTTTCGTTTCCCACAACTATTTCAATATATCAAAAAAATATACTTATTATTCGTAAAGATCCTTAAGTTGCTACTAAGAACAAATAAATTACCTAGGATTACGTAAAATCAAGTAAAAACACATTGATGTTTCTTATAGAAATAAGACATGCATATATGTATTTCATAAATTTAAAAAAGTATCGCATCAGTTTCCTTTGTAATCCCTGGATATAAAGGAAGTTGTCGGCCGCGGGCGGATCACTCACAAATCGCACATCGTTTGTCACCGGCCCGGGTTATTGATAAGGGATAATTCCGGATAAACTGTGGGGATCCCTGAGCAAATGATTATTTATCACTTTCCATTCATACCCACACTACTGGGAATACCTTTGAAAATACATAAGCTTTTATTTTAACGTCCGAAGTATACATTATTCAAAACGATTGACGGTAATGAAATGAACATGTAAAATCGTGTTTGAGAACTAATAAATTTGGACATCTCTCTTAGAGCAATATTATGCTTTAATATTATATTAATGCGTTCATTTCAAGTGGTACGTGTTGTCAAGTACAACCGACAAAACTCACGCACGGACATTTAGAGACGAATATTCAACGTGAAACTGACATTTAGTCAGGTTCAGGTATAATTTACACTGAAAGTTCAAGTTTCTAGTAGAATCTTATTCACGTTCATCAATTAAATGTTTTGTTTTAATATTTTAAAGTTTTTAGCGTTTGGTTACAATCTCATCTGATGTTAAATGACGATCTGCTCTAAAATGGTAAACATGATAAACCCTAAACGCTGTTTTGGGGTGTCGCGGGGTGTCGAATAACACCTAAGACTTGAGACACCCAAGCCAACCTCACCTGCACGTCGTGCACCCTGCTGAATAACGACCGAGGCAATGGCGAAAGCGGGGTGGTAGTGTTTTACAGCTTGACTGGGTCGCAACCACCATGCAAGCGGCGAAATAGCTCGTCATAGTGATTCACTTCTGCGGGTCACGTTTCGGGATCAGCCTGTGCATATCCAGCTTTTCGCAGGCCGGCGTGACAGCGGCGACCGGCGATGGATAGTGTGTCACTCGATTGTTGTCATTAGTTTTGGATTGTACTGTGCTTACCATGAGGCACAGTGCAGTCATTTTGCCCTGCTATAATAAAAAAAGAGCAGCTGCCGGAACACAGCAAAAGGTGCTTGGAGAAAGATTTTAATATCCGCTTGGCTAGTTATAAACTGTTTATTTATTTTGATAACTGCCTCTGACAGTTAATGCTCTTCTAGATTTAGGCTCTTACGATTCAAAAATACCAAGATAAAACGTTAAAATTGATAGAATGGTTAAACAATAGAATATTTTTTGCTTATACTTCGGTTATAACTAATCCTAAAAAATTAAGATTGCAATCATGTTTATTCATTTTAAACAATTAGCCGTCGTTCAGAACGCCTGAAAGTTGTGAAACATAGCAACTATTGTTATTAAGATTAATTCAAATCGATTAATAAAAGTTTTAATAAATAAAACTGCAACGAACATAAATTAATAGCCTAATAACTAGAGACTCAGTATCCAAATTACCTTACAAATGCATGTGTTATTAACTAGTTGTTTTTTGGACTGGACTGGGTTTAAGTCTTTGAGTCCAAATCCTACTCGGAGTCAATATAGGTTTTTCGAAGGATAACAATGTAAATAGCGTGAAAAACAAATTTATTGGTAACATAATAAAATATTATACATTTACGATATATACAGCAACAATGTAGAACAAACATGAGCAGATAGATGGCGTTTAAAACAAATCTAATAGGTGGTAGAGCCATGCTGAAGCTATTACTGGTTTCAGCATGAATGTGTCGGCTATCACGCAACTCACAGAAACACCCACGTGAAATAACATTGCATGCATTGTTGCGTTTCTTTCGTTCAGTGAGAGCGCTGGAGGACCACCCTACCCCCATTTTCCCCTCCTCTCCAAATTCCCAAACACAGGCTGGCAACGCACTGTCGACTCCCCCAGTGTTGCTAGTGTCTATGGACTGGTGATCACTTACCATCAGATGACCCGCCTGTTCGTTTGCCCCTATAATATAAAAAATCTAATGATAGCGTATCGGAATCCAGAATCGACTTTACCACCACCCTCTCCAATAAATTTAAGCTTTACTTTAGTATTAAATTAATATAAGAGAAGGGAGGATAATAGAGTAAATATTTATTTTATTATTTCCAGGTGTGGTTCCAGAATCGCAGAGCTAAGTGGAAGAAACGTAAGAAGAGCACCAACGTGTTCAGGTCTCCTGGTTCACTACTCCCTTCGCACGGACTTCCTCCTTTTGGTGCTGGTGACGTCTGTGGCCCAGGAGTCTTTGCTGATCGGCCGTGGTCTATGCCCGCTGGTAACAGCTTTTCCAATAATACATATATTAATTATGTTGACCTTTAAAAACCTAACATAAAATAATAGAGGATACAGTACGGATGGTAAAAAATTGATCATATTTTAAACATAACTTATAATTATAAATGCTTTTGCTATGTTTTTATCTCCTGAGACATACCATTATTATATGGTGTATGGGTATCAAGATTATTGTGAGCACGTTTAAGTATCCCCTATATATATCCAATAATCAAAGGTGGTAGAATGTCTGGTTATCACCAGACTGGTTATCAACATGGGTCCAATGGCACATTCTCTATTCTGGTTTGTCGCTTAAGGGATCAACGAATGTAAATATATCTACCTAAAGGGATGGTTGCAAGCTGGATCCTCCTTCAGAGCACTGTGCTTTGTCACAAGCCACGTTGTCACGCTAGGGGTAAGAAAATTAGTAAGATATATAGACTCCGATGTTTCCTTGTTTATCGAGCGATATCAAAAATTAATCTACCCACTTGTATGGGAATGGGCTATGTAGAATGCTAATACGTATAATCTTTAATTCCAGGGCTAGGACAATTATCTCAGGGCGGCGTCTCAATGGGTGGCTTCGGAGCGAGTACTCTTCCTCAACTGGCTGCAGACCTCAACCCGTCGCTGCCGATCAGTTCCGTCGCTTCTGGGCAACCTTACCAGGGTCATTATCCGCTTAATTCTCTCGGTAAGTGGATTTTGTATGGTATTAATCTTAATTCAGTTGGTTGTGTAAATTTAGGTAGGTTAGTTAAAACCTATGAGCTATGAAACGATGCAAACAGGACTACAGTTGGTTACCAGGGTTGTCACTATTAGAGTAGTAAGTGTAAGTTGAAACAGTGTTTTTACCAACCAGTGAATACTGGGCAAAGGTTTTTGCGACAGAACTATGATGGTACTAGCACCATCTAAACTAGCACAGGGTTTGCTCGTTAGTCCTGATGTTCGAGAAGCTTGATAAGTGGAATATTATTCCAATGTCCACAGGAATCTCGTCCTGTAACAACGAATAATTGCGAATTCACGTATATTTACTAATGTTAAACTGGTAACACTATCGGCTGACGCTGAAGGAAAACATCGTGAGGTAATCTGAACCAGAGAAATGTTCTCGTTGTACCACCGTATGTAGGCTAATATAGAACTGTAGATTTCGCGAAGTTTAAAATCGCTAACACGTCGTGGGCTGGCGTGGTGATTATGCCCATACCTTACTTCGAGAAGAGGCCTATGACTGCAGTGGTTCTCCTACAGGCTGATGATGGTGGTTATGACAGGCTTTGAAGAGAAATTAATGTTTCTCGATTATTTAGGTGACACAATGATGTCTTACTGCAATAATATAAACGCCGGGCAGCAGTCAGGGGGTCCCTTGGAGGGTTCACCAACACCACCGCACATGGCACACTGCGCAAACAACAACGCATCACCTACTGCGTCAGGTATTTTCAACATTGAAATAAAAGCTTTATATATAGATTAAGAATTTTACCTGCTTCGTTTTCCATTAAAAAATCCTAGTATAAGTGTCATCTGTTAGGGGAGAGTGGAAAACGAAAACATGTTGTGCCTACACTACTGAAGTGGGATAAGGGTAAGAAGATGATGAAGTATCGAAGTAAAAATTCGACCCTGAATTGTCCCTAACTAACCTAACCTAATTAAGCTTCAAAACAACTATATTTTCATTATTTTTTTAGAGATAAAAATGGATATCAGTATATCTGAAATCGATAACCTCCAATACCGTTCGATAGTTCATCATGAAAGTTGATAATTTATTATAACTTGTCACTAGGTGGCGCTACACTGTTTTTTATTTATATTTTGATTTATATATAAATCTAATACGAATAAAGTTGCGGACAGTTTCATTTACTTTATAAATTTAATGTTCGACCACAAACACGCTATGATAAGTGACGATGTAGTGTATAATGATAATAAACACTTATAGATGGTAAGCGACATCAAGAAATGACATATTACGACTGTTTACGTCGATTAAATTAATGTTTAATTAAGTAAATCTATAATTTGGATTCGTAGCAATGGACTTCAATAATACCTTGCTACCTCCGTAATATGTTTTAAATTGATTGATATAATGTGTGGTGCAGGCAACGGTACCGAAGGTGGTGAAGAGGAAGTTTGGCGTGGACACAGCATCGCGGCACTCCGGCGACGCGCCTCCGAGCTCTCCGCTGCCATCCCTCCGTACTTGCAGCTCAACTACGACGCGCACAGCCCCGTCTACTGACCGCCACCGCCTTTCCCCAACCTCGCTAATTACGCCAACAAACATACTTACTAACCCTACAAAAGCTCCTTTAAGCGAATAGAAACCCGAACTCTTTTATGGAACTTATGCTGTAGACTCTGCCAATGTAATTTAACTTACTGGTATTCATTATTACATGCTATTTTAAACATAAAACTGAAACCACATAATCTTTTTATAAATTAAAGAGGCAGGAAAGTTGGTGGAAATAGGTGTATGAATATTTTCTAAAATAATTGACACTTCTATTAAAAATATGAGAGAAAATTGTACATAAGCAGCAATATAATTTTTTTTTTTTTCAAAAATAAGATTCACAATAATTTTCTGAGAACATTTAGAGCTGCGTTTTATTTTTAACAGTATTAATCGATTCTCATCCAGTATTGCCAATAAGATCATAATTGTTTTAAAAAAAGAATTAAACTGATATGTTTATTCGCCCATTCAGTTAACTTTGAAAAATAAATAAAACAAACATACAATCTAAATAAATATAATTATTCCTAATCAAGATCCCTTTTTGCCATCTTGAAAAAAACTTACAAAGATAAACAATTGTCGTGTCGAAAATATAGTAGAAAGTTCACAATAAACACATGAACATTTTTACAATAAAATTGTGAGCTGTATTTTACAATGTATACGCGTACGTACAATAAATAAATTATAGTATATTATAATAAGATATTTATTTAAGTAACTTTGTTAGAAAGTATTAATAAGTATGTAAGCAGTTATTACTAATGTATTTATGCGACATAATTGTGGTGTATCCGTACATCGTACAATGCCCTGGTTTTTATAATATACATTCCATTATAAAATTTTAGAATAAATGCGATTTAAGTTCTGTATAAAGTGGGCTGTATATGTTTTTTTGTGTTTAACACATTTTAAGTTTGCTTATAAAATTAATACACGTGTTTATATTATAAAATAAAATGTTACACAATAATTGTATTGTATAAATAGTTTGATATTTAATAGCCCGATAATTACATGGTTTATTATGCATTTACAAGCTTAGTTGTAACTTTTCAAGCCAAAATAATATAAATATTGTTGTGTCATAGTTTTTTGGCAAGACGGATATATGTTTTTTCATTTACCGAAATGAAGTTGAACAACAAAACAGGATAAAAGTACAAATGGTACATGAAACGCAAAGAGTAATAATAATCATATTTGCTGATTGAACTAAAGTTTTCATTGTAAGGAATGCATAATTTGACTTCATTTGGTAAAAGAAAAGATATTAGAATGAAAGTCTTAATTATAGTTTTTCATTAAAAATGTCTGTATTGTCAGTAAATATTAATATAGATAGATATAATATTTTCTTTAAAAAATATATTTTATACATTGGAAACTCGCGGCCACTGTGTTTTTTTAAAACATTTTATTTTATTATTAGTTGAAAGTGGTTGATAGTTCCTATTATTTATAAAGCCCCTATAAATATTTCGATTAATTTTATTAATATAACATTTCAATATTTCCGTCCGTTATTTTTTTATAGTTGTTATCATAATGTACTATGGTTTTAGTTAATTTATTCTTTGTTTACATTTACAATTTGGGGGCTCAAAATACATTGCAATCATAGAGTTTAGTTATATATACTTGTATATTTAATTGTTTTCTTTTTATAAATACTGAAAGTTTCTTTTACAAATATGGTAAAAATTTAAAAGCGTGTGCTGGCAACATTTTTTGTTCGCTGCGGTTTTCGGACTCTTGTATCAGATTTTAGTGTTTTTTACATTTTTGTATAAGTGAAGGACTGAGTGAATAAATACGATTAGATTAATGAAATTGTGAATGTATTATACCCAGGACGACCGACGATGTGTTCGTACGGGATACTTTCACTATAACTCACTCGACCTGTATGTGTACGATCCACTTAGGATTATTATATTAGCTATGTAAGTATTATTATTATACAATCATACAATAAAATAGACAATGTTCAATGCTGTGTTTATTTTTGGCAACCAATGTTCTAGATTGTTATTGCCATTGTCGAGTAGGTAATATTAATTTGACTTTGACCCTATTCGAAGCTTATTTATGAGATAGGTACTTCCTTTTCCCGCCAGAATGCCCACTTTTGACAGCAGTAAATATAACCTACTTCCGGTCATATATCTTTCTTGTCTCGCCCCACCATGGCAGAGAGGCGTGTTTAGAGCGACGTCTTTTAACTTTATTGACGTCTTGTTCCTCAGCGAGAACAGAACCTGAAAAATATTTGCAGATTTTTTTTGTTTTATACTTTTATACCTGTATAAAAGAAAGCAATAGTGTGATAATATTTGCATAACATATTGTATATCTACATTTCAAGCGTATGAAAGAGTTCATATGTTCTTTAAAGGATTGGTAAAAAGTATTGTACGTGCCGCGTGAGTAGCTTTTCACCTATTAACCCGTTACTTTTACTGAGGAACGTGGAAACGAAAATAATGACAAACTTGTGGATACGTGTTTAATAATATAACGATACCTATCGTTGAAAGTTGATCACGTGAGTACAAGCTACGTCTGTTTTAAGAACGGAGTATTTTATTTATTACTATTATACAGTTTTATTAAACAGTATTATACAGTTTTTATGCTAACGGGTTACCCCGTTCGAAATTAAAGAATTATAAAAAGTGAGAGTATGTACAATTATAGAAATGCTCTTTTAAAGCAATTGTAAGATACGCACGCCACTTACAGTACATTGTATTGTATACATTATTAATGAGGTTTGTCATCATTACCTTATTTGGAACTTAACCCACAATATAAGTACTTCAGTGCTCACTTACAGTGTATAAGGAACTAATGAAACAATATTTGATTGAAGAAGGCGTTACTTTGCGGAAATCCATCATTAATATTATAGTAGACGCTACTTACGCCTGGAATCGATGGAACACTACTACGTCTGACTGCAACATAAAAGTATTTATTAATTGAAAAGTGATATATTGATTAATTGATTTGTTTTATGTTGCAGTTAGACGTAGTAGTGTTCCATCGATTCCAGGCGGAAGTGCAAAGTAGCGTCTACTCTAATATTAATTATGAAACAATAACTTAAAATATTATTCTATTTACATTTACATTACATTTAATATACATTGCCATCATAATTAAGATTCTGTGACAATACAAAAACTAAACGCTTGCCTATTCCGC
The DNA here is from genome assembly GCA_015888305.1 of Antheraea pernyi. Classification (NCBI taxonomy): domain Eukaryota; kingdom Metazoa; phylum Arthropoda; class Insecta; order Lepidoptera; family Saturniidae; genus Antheraea; species Antheraea pernyi. Next base: position 333,370 of record MU159597.1, on the reverse strand, counting down.
AAGAAATTGAATTATAAAACTCTTTACGTGATACGTTTATAATCTAAGATCCTATTAGAAAGACCTCTATATCATTATAGTTATTAATAATTATAAAGTCGAATTGTAAACAATAAGCTGATAATTATTTCTCTTATTAAAAATAAATGACCAGAAATCTTGCTAAATTTTTGCAGACAAAGTCGCGGGTAACTGCTAGTGTAAAATAGAATAACCTAAATTACTTCTTATAAGGCTCTCAATCTATCAGTGAAAGTCCCGTGAAAATTGGTCTAACCGTTTTGGAGAAAGCACTGTGGGCGAAGCCACGGTTAACAGCTAGTATAAACTAAAATTGCTTAAATTACTTTTTGTAAAATCAACTATCTGCCCATGAAAGTCTCGTGAAAACAGGTCTAACCATTTTGGAGATAGCACTGCGGGCAAAGCCACGGTTAACAGCTAGTATAAACTAAAATTACTTTTTATAAGGTCAGCTATCTGTCAATAAAAGTTTTGTGAAGATCGGTCGAACCGTTTTTGAGATAGCACTGCGGGCGAAGCCACAGTTAACAGCTAGTATAAATTAAAATTACTTTTTATAAGGTCAGATATCTGTCAATAAAAGTTTCGTGAAGATCAGTCTAACCGTTTTGAAGATAGTACTGCGGGCGAAGTCACGATTAATAGCTAGTCTAAATTAAAATAAGCTAAATTATTTTTATAAGGTCGGCTATCTGCCGGTGAAAGTTCTGTGAAATTCGGCCCAACAGTTTTGGAGAGTAGCCTAAGTAACCCGCTGTAATTTCAGCTATCTGCTAGTGAAATTCTCGTCAAAATCCAGCCGTTTCGGAGATTAGCCGGAACAAACAGACAGACAAAAATTTTATAAATATAGCATTTTTGTTATCAGTAGCGTGTATACTTGTTGGAGTATTTCCTTCATCGGGTAGTGACATGATAAACGAATGATCAACAATTAATCAATACAACAAGAAATAATAACTCGGAGCGTCTATTACGCAGGAGCGTTACGTCTAGTACGGCGACTCGCTCGCTTCTGAGCTAAGGAGGTTTTTTTTTTCTCGAACTGACTACTCTATTGACCCTGCAGGGTCTTCACAGCTTCACCGGACTACTAAGGCGAGCGCTTAAGGCACTCTCAGCCGATTTGGTTTTTAGGTAACATACACAAAGGCGCACGCACACCTCGGCTTGGGCTGTTACCTGGAAAAAGTCGCGTCTGTCCTAGCTAACTTTTCTAAGCTATTCATACATATATACATTTGTGAACCATACAATCGAAATTGCATGATTCACAAGTGAATACGTGTATATCGGATTGAAACGAACTAAAACTATTCGATTCAGTTCGATGAGGGGAAAAAAAACAAAACCCTCCCACCATGTGTATATATGTGCACGTGTGTGAAAGAGATGATCTCATATGTGTGTTCAAGTGATGTAGGAGAGTCACTGTATCGCGATAATAATATCACGAGGGTTCCGCGCGGGGACGACCTAGGCTCGAGATATTACTGAGACCCGCGATGTGTGCGGGAGCTAAAAAGGATCGATTGCAAAAGCGCGGGCGCAACACGCATTTAATAAGATCGAATTTAAATTTACTTAACGGCGACGGCGCCGAAATCTAAAAATAATAAACTAGTGTCGTACAAGTGTGTCACCAACGTATCAGAAAATTGAAATTATCGCGTCACTTGTAATATTATTACGTACTCTACAATAGAGGTAATAGTCTAGAAGATTGTTTGCCAAAAATAAGATTTATAAGATGGTATAGTCGGATATAAACTATTATTTATTTCGCACATACGAGTAAATGAGATATTGTCGTATTGTAAAATATTAAACCTACGTTTATAAGTCACTAGCCGACCCGTGCCCACTTCGTTGGGCGGTAATAGGCATTATCAAGCTACAACTTTTCTCTAGACCTCAATCATATATATCTCATAATTAATGCAGCGTTTGTAAGAAACGTTTTCGTTCGACCATTTTTCTCCGA
>MU159597.1:301960-330535 GCA_015888305.1 Antheraea pernyi | reverse complement strand
GGATGGAAAAATTGTTGCTTGCCTCGATCTTGGCATAGATCGAGGGAGCGGGCTTGGAAGAGTGAGGGAACTCGATGCGACGCTTCGCAGCGTACGCATCGTAATCGTCTACGAGACGAGGACAGATGCTGGATATAAAACCGCTAAGAGGCCGACTTCTCGATCGGAGGCCATACCGGGGCCTGAGGAGGGGAGTGGGGCGGAGGAAGACATGTGAAACCTCCCTGCCAGAGGGGCAGGGGGGGCGCCTTAATGAATTTAATGGACTATCCCGAGTCCGGATCAATGGGAGCTGTTTAAAACTAAACAAAATAGGAAAACAACGCAAATAAGTACCTGAGCGAGACAGAGGAAAATAACATAAGACTACTTAAAAAAAAAAACAAACAATAAAAAGTAAATAAATTTAAAAATAAATCACTGAAGAATTAAAGAAATACGTAAATAAATAAATATATAAATAAATGAGTAAATAAATAAATATACCAAGAAATAGATAAAGCAATAAATAAATACAAAGGAAAGGTCTCACTCAGTTCCAGGAAAAGGAACGCAGGTGAGCCGGATCGAAACAACACAATAACTGACGTCACTAAATCACGAGTATTAAAATCGAACTTAGCGCGCGCAGCAAAACGGACAACCGCTCGAGTCGACGGTCCGATCGGAAGTCTCTACTGCGATACTAAAGACTACTCTCTACTGCGATACTAAAGACTATTACTCCGTGTTCTAGTAAAGTTGCTAGAATTTGCATAGCTATTTTAAAGAATCTTAAAGGCGCTATGTAGCGCCCTCGTAGGGTCACTGACTTACACTGTCATGGACAGGCCTCTAATAAATTGATTGCAGCAAAAAATATTCGTCAGAATAACCCAAAATAACACAATCAAATGATGTGTACGCAGTGTTACTAATGTATGCAGTCAAGGTTGTTGCGTAACTTCGCAGAACTACTTTCAGATGAGGCAGCATGAGAGCAACGCATCTGTTACCTGTAATGGGTGCGGACGATGGGCGGCGAAGCGTAGCCCATCAGGCGATAACAAACAAGTCTCATAAATAAGCTTCGAATAAAGTCAAGGTGAAATTAATAGAAGCGGTTTACGTTACAATAAAACTAATATTAATTTACTTACCTTATTTGAAGCTTAATATCTTAAATTCTGCCTGGTATTATTCGACACAATGAAGTTAAAAGATGGCGTCGCTCTAATCACGCCTCTCTGCCATGGTGGGGCGAGACAAGAAAGGTATATGACCGGAAGTTAGTTATATTTACTGTCCAAAGTGGGCATGCCGGCGGGAAACGAAAGTGCCTATCTCATAGATAAGCCTCGAATAAGGTAAGTAAATTAATATACGTTTTATTGTAAGGTAAAACGCTTCTAATAAAAGTTTCTTGTGATAATTGGTTACCTCGTTAAAACTTTCCACGGAGTTTTTGCGATCTCTCAGAATCTATGCTCCACGGTATTCATCCACATAACTTGTGCACAATAACCGAACGATATTATGTAAAACACCACCAATATTACAAAATATAGAACCAAAATAACATGATTATGAATAAAATGTAAAATCCGCTACATGACAGACAAAGATCTCACCAAAAATTCCTGTTGTTTTAATTTTGCATTTTTTTTTTGCAAACCTTTAAACGCGGATACTAGCGAATATATCAATAAATATTCATTAGCTCCTTTTATACTATAATAAAGTTGTAAAAATGTCGTGTCTGTGTAATATATAATACACTGAGTATAAAATAAAACTCTAACTCAATGTGCTAATATCAATTATTATACGAATTTTCATGATGTTTTCAAAGGTAACTTGTGCATAACTTGGTACAACATAAAGACTACATTTTATTAGAATCGTGTCGCGGGAAATATGAAACTCAGTATAAAAATTTTAAGGTCTGTTCAGCTTAGTAAAGTTGGTAGAAAAGTCAAAAGATGAGATTTTTTAGTTTTTCCTCACGGCTATGATTTGCGACTTGCTTTTCAATAAAATCCACGCGTATGAAGCCCTTTGGTAATAGGATTTTTATGGTTTTTTACAGTTGGATATTTTTTTTCGAATTGAATTATTACTTATTTATTTCTCTACTAGCTGACCCGTGCGACTTCGTCTGCACCAAATCAGTTATTACCGGTTTCGATTGTACTTTTAAACGCGAAAAATCTAAATACATCTCAAAACCCGATTGCAGCGATACCTACTGTTTCAAATTGTGAATCCCAAATATCCAGGGACTCACTCAAACATATACCCAGTTGGTATGTGAGAAATATTTTAAAATATGCTTTGAACCCGTTCGCAGCATCACCTACCAGGTCCAATTAAGATAACAAATAACCTACATATATTGCCGATAAATGTCTTCCCAGTACGTTGTCCCAGTAACTTCTGTCCCAATAAGCCTACAACCCGTTCGTAACATCATCTACCGGGTTCAATTAAAATAAAAACTAACCTACGTATATTGGCAGTAATGTAAAAAAAGCTTGAGAGGTCCATGGACATCCAGTTGGAACGTAGTACCTTTCCCTTTTTTGTAGGCCCTTACTATACAGTCAGTATAGTTTACATAATAAAATATCAAGTTGATAGAGTTAAATTGTAATTTAAACGTTAAAATATAGTCATAAAATAAATAATGATAAATTAAACACTGAATGACATAATAACTATTTTCAACTTGTATTAAAAAATTTTCACACTACATTGTATTAAAGAAAAACATAAATATTAAAAAGATATGAGCAACATGTGTCATCTGTCACTTGCCTGTGACTATTTGTCTAAGAGCTAGGCAACGGTTTCGACAGCGAATTGGCTGCCGGTAAACCTTTACAGGCAAAAATATTGAACTTTATATAATTTTAGAATGTTTTGTTTTTCACTAACTTTTAAACGCTACTAAAACGTGAATTTATTATTGCCAGACATTTTTGATATTAACAATAATGTGCCCGATGCAATTTTTTGTAAATAAAGAAGTATGTTCAAACCATGTTAAGATATCTGTAATTTTATTGAAGTTATATTTCTTTTGGCGCGTTAGGGAAAAATGATGAGAGTAAATTTTTACGATGAACGCGCACACCGTAACAAAAAAATGATGAGAGTAAATTTTTACGATGAACGCGCACACCGTAACAAAAAAATGATGAGAGTAAATTTTTACGATGAACGCGCACACCGTAACAAAAAAATGATGAGAGTAAATTTTTACGATGAACGCGCACACCGTAACAAAAAAATGATGAGAGTAAATTTTTACGTTGCGCGCACACACCGTCACGAAAAACCGACACCCTGAAGTTAGCTATAGTCAACATTTTGTTTCTTTGTATTTGTTGTTTGTATTTCTTTATATTAAAACTTTCATTGTATTAAATACCTTTTTTTATTGTTAGTGTCGTTTTTTCTACAAACGTAGAATAAGGCGCAAGATAAAATTTTTGAAAAGATTTTTACTTGTTACGCCAAAGAAGTATAACTTCTAATGCGTGTACATAAGTACACACACACACTTTTTTTTAATATTATTTTATTTCAACATAAAAAAGGGTAAATTAAAAATATAATGTATTTTTTTATGTCATAGGAGGCAAACGGACAGGTGGGTCACCTGGTGTTAAGTAATAACTACCGTCCATAGACACTTGCAACACCAGGAGAGTCGTAAGTGCCTTGCCAACCTGTGTTGGAGGGGGAGGAAGCGGAAGGGGAGAGGAGGAAGGGGAAGAGAGGTGGGCCTCTCCGGTGCTCTCACTAATCGAACGAAACGCACTAATGCAAGCATTGTTACTTCCCGTCGGCTTTTTGTTAGAGGGTGGTACTACCCCGGGCGAGCCGACCCATTCATCCTGAAACCAGTAATAGCTTCAGCGTGGCTCTACCCCCTACCAAAACCTATGTATAGAATAACTTAGTTATAACTCTAGCTTAGCGCAACACTGGCTGTATAATAAAGATAGCCATAATTATGGAAGAGCCTGGTTAACAAAATGAAATATGTTCTTTGCAAGGGAAAAAATAAAATGGTTTGAAATGAATTATTTTGTTTATAAAGAATATCACCAGGCACATTATTGTCAATAACAAAATTGTCTGGCAGTGAAAAATTCATGTTTTTAATAACGTATAAACGTTAAACTTATAAAAGTTACTGACAAAAAATGTTCCTTAAATTATTTATAAATCAAAATGTTGATCTGTAAAGGTGTAATTCGCATTAAAAAATACAACGTTAACCGGCTACCAGGTATCCTGAATCGTGTTTGGAAGGGCATAATATATCTTCATATTAAAGAACCAACTTTTCTCAAATTCTCGTTCTTCCAACGTTGCTGGCTCTTATACTAAAGTGTCGCAAAAAAGTCTAGTTACATTAACTAATTTCTTTTCTTTAGTTATCATGGAGAACCCCTTGCGTTTTATGGGTCAAAAAGTATCCTAAATGTAACCTTGTAATGTACAGATTTGGCTTTGTTACAGTTTTATTATAGTATAGATAAATAAATAAATCTTGTCACCTTTGTTTAGCAAAAATTTTTTTATACAATGAAATAAATGTAACAACATAAGTGACAGTTTCGTCTACATAAATGTTTCATAAGTGGTCGATAATTACGTACAGAAATGTCATGTAGGCGTAGCTCAGTTGTAACGTACGGGGCTTTAAATGTTTCGACGGGGCCGACGGTTCGAATCACGGTGGTCGTTTTTTTTGGTATATTTTTTTTTGAAGTAGCATATGGAAATATAGCTTAATTTTTTAGCTAATCTGTCTGCTATATATAGCACAAAGAAAATAAAAAGTATCCTAGATGTAATCTCGTAACATTAGTTATCACTGTGCCAAGTTTCTTCAAAATCGGTTCATTACTTTCCGAGTGATGCGCGTTCACAGGGACAGACAGACAGACAGACAAAAATTTTAATAGGGTTAGTTTTGGCTTCTATATCGATAACAAAGCCTACCCCGATCAAAATTTTCAAAAAATATTTAATGTACAGATTTGACCTTGCTACAGTTTTATTATAATATAGATTATTGTGTTCGAATTAATATAAATTTTAACTGATAGCACGAAATCACAACGATAGTATTGTACGAGAAACTCTTGAGAAGTAGTACAACATCGAATCGGAATTGTCGTGACAAAATAAATTATAATCTGTGTCGTATTGTGAAGATGTGAAATTTGCAGGTCGGCGTAATGGTGACGACTTTTTTTTTCTTTTTTTCTTTTTTAACGTGGGAAATTTCCTTGTGGATACGCCACTCTCCCGGTGGAAAACCCCACGGTGTACCGACAGACCGTTTTGTGGGGGCGGCAAGGGATCGAACAAGCTAATCAAGCTTTTAGGGAGCCGCCCCCACGGTCCGCCCGGCGGAAGGTGACCGCCGGGCTCCTACCTATAGAGGGACAGACTGGGGACACACCGGCTGCCCACCCTCGTCCGCCGGACCTGTGCAATGAGGAGATGGGCCCCCGACCCATCCCCTCAGGTCTGGCTACGGTGGCAGGAGGAGTTGGGCGAAGCGCCTTCTCCTCCTGCCTATCCTCCTTTGGCGGAGACGGCCACTTTGAGGGTCTGCCTCGCGGGCGGGCCCTCTCCGCCTCCTCCTTCTGCGAGATGACCTCCTCGCAGACGGAGGCCATCGCTCGCCAAGCATGTTCGCTTCCGAGCATGGCCGAGACCATGCTCGGCAGCGATAAGTCCGGTCCTACCGCCACCGCCAGAAGGCGGCGCTGCTCCCTCCACGCAGCACACTCAGACGGAGTGTGCTGCGCGGTATCTTCGGCTGCGCCGCACTCGTGGCAGGCGGCGGTCGGCTCCCTGCGTGCGATCCGGTGCAGGTACCACCCGAAACAACCGTGTCCGGTGAGTACCTGCATCAGTCGGAACGTCGGGGAGCCCCACTCCCTCTCTTTCCACGCCCGCAGGACCGGGCGGACGGCGTCCACAGTGAACCGCCCGAACCGCTCGTCTGCCATAATGGTGACGACTGCTGTTACTATATATGTCGAGTCATGACCACGGCCAGAGTAACCTGATTATTACGTCAATATTAAAATGGTTTTCAAGCGTATTGAACTTTAAAACCATATTTTCAATAAAACAATAAAAAAAATTAGTTTAGTTTAGTTAGTTTATTTTAACCACGCGTTAAACGATCTTATCGTACGGATTCTAGTTTAAATCGATAATATCGTGTAAAAAATAATAATGTATATGTATAAATATTATAAAACAAAGTAGATTTTCATATCTGTCTGTGTTTTTCCTTATTTCTTATAAACTAGATACGTAAGGGATTTGCTACCTACGGTTTTCTTTCTTACTGAAGGTTTACGTGTACATTGTAGGTGGTAGAGCTTCGCTGAAGCGATTACCAGTTTCAGCATTAATGTGTCGGCTCGCCCGCGGTACTACCACCCGACCAACAGAACCACTGACGAGAAATAACAGTGCTTGCATTGTTGCGTTTCGTTTGGTCAGTGAGAGCGCCGGATAACTCACCTCCGTTCCCCTCTCCGCTTCGTCATCAACCAAACACAGGCTGGCAACGCACTTGCGACTCCCTAGGTGTTGCAAGTGTCTGTGGACGGTGGTGATCACTTAACTACAGGTAACCAACCTGTTCATTTGCCTCCTATAATATATAAAAAATTCATGAAAAAAATAATGTAAACGGTGCATTTTTAGGAACATTTTTAGGAAAAGACTTATTGTAATGAAATCGTGAACAGTTTAGGGGCTCTGTCGGGGCAGAGGGTCGACACAATGCTTCTCCATGTCAATCTGTCGATGACTTGACGCTTCCCCGCAGTCCAAGTAAGCCCAATTTTCGTAGACTCGACGAGCACAGACCTTCGCCAGGTTTGTCTAGGTCGCCACGTTTCCGCCTCCCTTGGGGATTCCAGTTCAATGCCTGATTACGGATACTACTGTTGTCCCTTCGCAAAGTGTGGCCGATCTAGGTCCATTGTCGACGTCGCACTTGATGGTATATGGGATCTTTATGGCACTTTTTCCACAACTCTGCATTGCTGATTGTTTCTGGCCAGAAGATTCTCAAGATATGACGTAAACTACGGTTAACGAAGACTTGAAGCTGATGTGTAATATCTACGGTACTCTTCCATGTCTCACAACCCATACAGCAAGACTGATATTACGTTAGACTTAAATATTTTCAGTTTCACTCTACTATAATAGAGAGATATTTGGCTTATCAACTCTATCAATATTTTGATGATCTTCCCACTGTCTCGTGTCCTTTTATTGTGTACATCTTTTTTCCAAAATGATTTATTTTTCAATACGATGTTTCAAACATTTTCTCATATAAACATTGTCCTGACAATTATAATTATAATATTAAAAAAAAGAATTAGCCAAATAGGTGCAACCGTTCTCAAATGATTTACATTCGAAAATTAGTCCGGTGAAGCTGTTAAGAAGACCTTGCTGGGTAAATAGCGTAGTTAGTTCGTGAAAAAAAAATAGTTTTTATTTGTATTAATGCGACAAGCACTGCCATCTAGCTATACGACTTAACTATTTTATTTAACATTCTGTAGTATTCTAAGGTCGATGTAAAACCCCTAAATGTTGCAAAGAAAAGTGTGTCAAGCTTCTACGAACTGTATAGTTCTAGCACGTAACAATAGATGGCATTGTACTCAATTTTTATATGGTAACCACAATATTGATAAAACAAACATTGCTTTAAATAATCGAATCATAAGGCAATGCTGATGCTTTAATTATATAAAAGTAATAACAAAGAAATGTCAATTAAATCACAGAGATCTCTAAATGAAGAGTGTTCGGAGATTTTCGAAAGGAGTTATTCAGTGAGAAGCGCCTCGGATGAGAGCTTATCGTGGTTTGTAACTATTTTTTATATTTATGTAAACCTTTTTGAAGATATTGCTAGAATTTTCACCAAAAAAAAACATTATACATGTTCTATTAACAAGTGTGTTTCTAGTTCACTATGTGTTTTAGTGCGATTTGCAAAAACAATAAGAGATGTCTATTGTTCGCCATGCTAGCGAACACGCTAAGTTTGAAAAGCTAGTATAACGCCTTTTCTAATTTTCCAGGGTTCTAGAATGTAGTTATTCTTTTAATATAGTAATAATAAGAAAACTCTCGGGTAAATCTAGCTTTAAATACTAAACTACATAAATGGAATAATTATTAATAAGCAATCAGTGATTTGCGGCACCAATTTCGCAAAAAAACCTTTTCCCGATACTTGGACATTAAGAGACTATTGGCTTAGATATCAATAACAACTATATAGCAATAAGGAATTAAGCTCTTATTTTACAACAATTCTTATGTTATAAACTGTTGTCATTCATTTGGCTGTTCGTTAATTTGCTGGTTTGTGTGGTATTGCGATTTTTGACGATGACACAATCATAAAATAAATATTCGTTGTTCATCTCATGGACAACTGAGAGCAATGTGAATTACTCGCACCTACTTGTTTTTGTGTAGTGATTGCTTTTTCGCACTTTGTAATGACACTGGCCGCTCATTGTCATTGAAAATAATCAACAACAAAATGAGTATGTTCAATAATTTGTTAACTACAGCGAAGGAGGAATGCTATATGTTATTAGATATTGTTGAACAATTGCTATGGTGACGTCTAATAATTAGAACAATAATTAGACACTGAATATTATAATATTGCTTTATATTCCACAGTGATGATGACGACGACGAGGCACTGGCGAGGCAATTAATGCACAAAATGAAACCTCATGTCCTTACCAAGTTGAAAAGGTGCTTCAAGAAGAGTAAGGAAAGAACTCAAAGTATTGATGTTGACAAGTACGTTGTTATTCTTTTATCTATACATATGTATAATAAAATCGTTAATATAACGTGTATGTTCTTTTTAAGTTTGTGTGAAAAAAAATTTTTGCAAGCTATAAAATTAATTTCAATCATTTTAAGAAAAGTTTGTTGTCTTACAATTTGTGTGATCACGCATCACTGCTAAAGTTCTACGTCCACGACAGAACCTCATCAAGAAAATCATAAAGCATATGGCTCGAGTAACCCTTAGTTTTGGTTACATTAAAATCGGTTCACTCTATCAAAAGTTATTGTAATTTTAATTATGACGCGACTTAAGTACGAGAGAAAAATAGATAAGTAAATGGACTTAATTCATTCAGATGATTTTATTAATAACTGTTGTTTTAAATAAGGTTCTTCCACACAGACGGAGTCGCGGGCGCATCTAGTATTATATAACAAAGAAAATTCAAAACAATGGAATAACTGTGTTCTTTCTTAGACTCTTAAATCAATTAAAGTTTGATTTTTTAAATTTTATAAGTTTTAAATTTAAATTGTTAACGTTAATCTGGTTTTCACATCTGTTGATACTCGGAGCAATAACTGCATACATTTTTATACAGTTTATTAAGCAAATATATAATTGGCTGCACATGCTCAATACAAAATACTAATACAACATGTACAGAGGCCACTATACTGCGCGTCGCTAATCTAACGCGTGTGCAATAGGTCACGAGCATGTCGAGGTCATTGGTGACGCGAACCCATAAGATTTTTCTCTATAATTTTTTTTTGAAATCACTCAACTCGGGTGGATTTTTTTTTTTCTTTAAAATGTAGAAGAGTTGAAGAGGTAATGCGCGCTGCTGCAGCTGAGGAGGGCATAGAGTTTGCGCGCTCGGAGCCTCCACCCGCGGACGCGTTGTACCTTCACGAGAACGGCTTCGTAACTGCTATCAACAACATATTTGGTATCACTTTCAATATTAACCTTAGTTCATTTAAACTTCATAACCCGTATTTATTATCGCTTGTGCAATTAGAGGTTTTACAAATACATAATTTTAAAATGTCAGAGTTACTTTATGCTGTTTTAGTTATACTCTGTACACAGCAACACAACGACTACGCGAATGTTTTAACAGAATTCTGTGAATCATTTGTATTTGTCAATGAATCATTGAATTATCTTAGGCATGCTTTCTCCAAAACGGTTAGACCAATTTTCACGGGACTTTCACTGGAGATAGAGAGCCTTATAAAAAGTAATTAAGGTTATTCTATTTTAGACTAGTAGTTACCCGCAACTTTGTCTGCATAAGTTTAGCAAGATTTCAGGTCATTTTAATTTTTAATAAGAGAAATAATTATCTTATACTATATAATTATATACATTCTACACTATTACAAATAAAATTTATAATTATATTTTTTAATTAATTTTATTTTAAACCTTTTAGAAACTGTCGATCTACTGATTTTATAATCGAGAACATTCAATAAATAAAATTATATGATATAGTGGGGTTGGAGTTAGAAATGTCTATAAAATTTTTGTTTCATGTTCCCCACTATTATTTCTAATCCATATGTCCACAACACAAACTATATGCGTAACTATATGACGTAAGATGCCACATTATACATTTTCAAAACCCAAGTTTATGAATAAAAAATAGAAGACAGTACATAACATTCTAAAATCCCACCTAACTACCCAAAAAAGAGTACAAATCTAGTCTAAGTAAGCGAATGTCTGGTTTTGTAATTGAAACTGAATCTAAGTTTTATGGAAACGTAGGTCACCATAAGTATTCGACGCACGCACAGAAGCTGTTCCGCTTGTTAGACCGGTTCTCAAGTGGGAGGGTCTCGTGGGGACAGCTGGTGACTAAGTTGGTGGGAGTGGGAGCAACTCGTCTACCTTCACGAGCCCATAGCTGGGTTCCGATACCAGATCCTTTGGTAAAGAGACTCAACCACTCTAAGGTATATTCTGTAAAATCTCAAGTTCTTCTTACCCTGCACATATTGATGTCTTCTAATGTTATTCTATTATAAATGATTAATTGAATAGGTGGTAGAGGCACGCTGAAGCTATTACTGGTTTCAGCTTGAATGGGTCGTCTCGTCCCCAGTACTATACCACCCTACCCACAGAATACCGACGTGAAGTAACAGTTATTGCATTGTTGCGTTTTGTTCGGTCAGTAAGAGCGCCGAAGGACCACCTCTTTTAAAAGGCTGGCAACGCATTTGCGAGTCCCCTGGTGTTGCTAGTGTTTATGAACGGCGGTGACCACTTACCATCAGTTGACCCACATATTCGTTTGCCTATGATATATAAAAAATGTTGAATAGGCTTCTTTTTAAAGTATACCTTTTTAATAATTATTATTTTAGCCTATAAGAGTCCCACAACTGGTTCAAAGAAGTCTTACAGAAGGAAGATGCGAGTGTAATTACGATAATTGCATAGAAATTCACAATTACATATTTCTCCACATACGGTGGTGCTACAAGAATATTTCTCAGGATCAGATTTCCCCGTGATATTTTACTTTTCCGTTAGCAGATAGTTTCACCAATTATGATTATTAAATGTATGAGAACTCCCAAAAATCGTTACCACAGCGCTAGACACGTTTTTAGGTATTCGTAATTTCTAATAAAATGATTCTTAGAGATTTTCTTCTTCGCATCATGAAGGACAAGTGGATCTTGAACTCTGTGTTGGTGTTTTTGTTCAATAAATAGGAACATTTAAATGCAGTAAATGTATGATATATATATTGATCATAGAAAAGGAAACCAAATATCCTATGAGGTGAGGAGCAAGTCCTTACATTACATATGTTGTTGGGGTGCCGGGTTGTGGAAATAAAATTGTTTGTTAATTCACAATTATTTTATTGTATGCTTTACAGTAGTGTTGTTGTGGAATTTTTCGATATACCATGTTTATCGTATTAAAGTTATTCATATTTTATCTTTATATTTGATGTTTTCAGCGAGAGGTTATAGCGAAGCTGGTGCCCATAGAACGCGAGGACTCATTCTGCTATGTAGCCATAACTAAAGGCGGTAGAGTCGGCATTTATGACGGGAAGTTGCAGCTACTTAACTCTTACGATGTTAGTTGTTCTTAGAAAGTTATTGTTCAATAAAAATAATTATTCAACAAGAGATATAGTTATTACAGCAAGTAATATGTTGAGACATGTTGAGTATGAGACAACAGTATGTTGAAGTAGTGAAATCAGATGGTACAAAGCTTCACTCATCAACCAGATATGTACCTCGTGGAGTTCCACAGGGGTCAATTCTGGGTCCTATTCTTTATATTATATATACAGCAGATATTATAAATAATATTACTCATTGTCTATACCACCTCTACGCAGATGATCTCCAACTTTATCATTCCTTCCGACCCAATGATTATATTGAGGCAGTAAATAAAATAAATCATGATTTAGAACAAATATACACTTGGTCTACCTCTAATTGCCTGAATCTAAACCCAAAAAAGTCCAAATTTATGGTAATGGGCTCTAAACACCAAATTAAAAATTTAAACGTCTCACAAATTAAAATAATGGTTAACAATGAGCCTGTTGCTCATGTTCATGGAGCGAAAAACCTTGGAATAGTGTTTGACAGTTCCTTAAAATTTGAAAAACATATAAGTGAATGTGTAAGAAACTGCTTTTACCGGCTTAAGATACTTTACAAAATTAGACCGTATCTTAATGAGGAACTCAGGCTGCAGTTATGCGAGTCTATTAACCTATCTAAATTGAATTATTGTGATGTGGTTTACGGTCCATGTCTTCTTGGGCGAACACAAAAATTAATACAACGTGTACAAAATGCCTGTGTGCGCTTTTGTTATTATGTTCCACCACGTTCACACATCACACCTTTCCTCTTTAAATTTAAACTTCTGAAAATGAAAGCAAGACAGAAGCTACACTTGGCTAGTATGCTGTTTGATATAATATCAACCGAGACGCCTAGTTACCTTTTAAATAAATTTGTGTGGACCCGAGATCATAATAAACACCATAAAAGGACTTGCTCACATGTGTTTCTTCTTCCGCGACATAGAACAGTGACCTTTCGTGGTTCTTTTAGGTACGCGGCCACTAAATGTTGGAATGACATACCTCCTCCTATTCGTAACATTACACGAGGTCATCGTTCTAGTTTTAAAAAACATTTGAAAAACTATCTATTAACATGGCAAGCGTCGCATGAATTTCTGTAAATAAATAAATTTAATAAACTTGTTACATCATATGATCTCTGAACTAGTGCAAAATTATTTGAAAATTATATCTAATTCCACAGCTTTACCATAAACTTTATTGTATCGTATTAGACGGTATTAGGTTACATATTAAGGGCATGTGTAATATTAATTTGAAATTGTCATGTAAATGTGTCCGTGTAATTGTAATTACGTCTATATATTAATATACAGCAGGCTTTGTCTGAAAACCAGCGCTGCAACGCTTCCACATGGAAGCTTCCAGCTTGTGCTGAGACAAAGACCTTTTCACCACATGCAACACTTGTCTCTCTTGCTTTTTGAAATTATGTACATTCTTGTAAGTACGTGTTGTATGCATTGAATAAATATATCTTTCTTTCTTTCTTTCTTTTTCTTTAATATTATCTAAATATATAAAGATCGAATATCATCATGTTTGTCAACGACCAACGTTATAATTTGATCCAACTAGGACAGCGCAATTTATTTTTCGATTAATGGCCTCAATCCGTGTTATTACAAAAAAGTTAAATACGTATTGAATACTTGCTTTAAAAAAGTTTGGATACTTTCGTATTAAATGCACCGCATTCGCCGAACGTTCGACATCTTGCTCTTTTATCTCTGTTTGGTTAGGTTAGGTTAGACTTGTGAAAAAGGATAACGCGAGCTTGCCCCGGCAGCACTCGGCGAGCGCGGTGCATTCAATACGAAAATACCCAAATTTTTTTAATACAAGTATTCAATACGTATTTAAATTTTTTGTAATAACACAGTATATGTTTAATTACAAATTCAATGTTTCACAATGTTGATTATTATTACTAATAGTAAGTTTCATTCGTCTCGAACAGATGGCGCTTTAAATTAGTTTGTTGAAAGGAAACTGTGTAGAACAACTGTTATAAATATATCATAGATGGTGGCACGTTTTATTTTTTATTTCTTTTTAACTTCAGTTTATTTTATGGTGCACGTGTTTTATACAATTGAAAATGTAATAATTGAGCCACAGCAACCCGTGGCCCGGTCAATTAGTAATACATTATTATTCTATACGAGGCAAATGAACTATTGATGACTTCATTATTCTGTTATTGATTATTCGTCGTCCATAACTATTACCGACAATGACAACGGTCGGCCGGTGTTATCGTAACGTATGAACAAGCAAGCATTGTGCAACAACTAATCGGTGTGATAAAGATACTCATTCATATAGCTCAAACTGCAATATACATTACAAACAACGAATATAAACTTCATTATCGTATTATTGTTATCAACTGCAACACGATATAAAACAGCAAAATAACTAATAACAGTTAGCAACAACAACCATTAACATAAAATAACATAATAGCGTAAATTACTAATGATATATAGTCGTTATTGGCGACTTGAATTGAGTTATAATAAATTGTAGACAAGTTAAACCCCTGATTTATCTTTTAATAACCAATACACTGTATTACAGTTATACATCATTGTAGCTATTTTGATTTAAATTAACAGGTTAAGTATTATTATACTGTTATCATATGTATATAGGTATAATATAATAATATCTCTTACTTCAGATATTTTATCAGAGAAGTGGTGTCCGTCGACGCGTCAAAAACTCTTGGATTACGGATGCTATTTATCTCAACGTGAGTTATTTTTTTATAATCATGTTATAATATTATTCAGTAATTATTATATTTGTTTTTTTGATAGCAGTCACACAACTATACTGATAAATCGCTTATTTTATAAGATAATTTTGAGTTTTTACCGGGATTTTGGAATATCATGTAGTTATTATTACTTATCTTGTATTTATTACTTGGCTCTATATTTTGTAATATTATCGTGTTTTACGTAATATAATTTGATTATTGTGCACAAGTGGATGAGAAATAACAACACGGAGCGTGGATTCTGACTTGCCACAAAAACTCCCTGGACGGTTCTAACAAGATGGCCTCATTATTAGAACATTGGAATGATCGCAAGAAGAGAAATGCTTGTTAGTTTTTTTTTATGCATATAGTAAGCAGAGTACAATCCAAAAACAACAACGACCGTCGAGACATTGATAATCCATTGGCAATCTTCGCCGCCATGCCGACCTGCAAGTCTCTCCGCAGTTGGATATATACATTCAACTAGCTTCGACCCTCGTCTTTGTCCGCGTGGAATAGTTACTTTGAGCTAACAACAACACGCAGCGGAAGCTCTCATATGAAAAAAAAACGATTTTGAACATTCTTCATCGGTGCGCCGCTGCTATTGGTCTTAGCGTGATGATATGCCTTCCTCGATAGATGAGCTATCTAATACTGAAATAATTTTTAAAACCGTACCAGTAGTTCCTAGGATTAGCGCGTTCAAGCAAACAAACTCTTCAGCTTAATAATATTAGTATAGATACGACACTGTGACGAGTTTAGCAACATGTATATGACACGTGATTACTAAATATATACATATAATATACAATATATACCAGCTGATACAGAGATGCGGTAATATGTTCGTATAGGGTGGTCGTAATTATATGTAATTCTCACTTTAATTTTAGGGTTCAGGTTCGATTTTGTGTCGCTAGACGATTTTACAAGTAAAAATAAATAAATTGAAATGGTACAAATCAAAGGAGGTATTTAACACTAATAATATCTACTCGGCTGTTTATATGACCCAGGATTCGAAATGAATGTTCATGTTTTTTTTTTGGAATTCACGACATCGTATATTTCACGGTATGTAAAAAAAGTTAGTGCAAATGAAAAAAAAAACATTTTATATAGAAATTATGATTTTACAATCCATAATTTGTTATTTTTCAAACTTTTGTAATAAATTGGGTACTTTTTGGGCTGGCGACAGCCTGTTGACCCGTGCCTCATGAAGTCTACACTCGTTTGTATGGGGCTTAAACCCTTACGGTGTTATTACAAAAAAGTTAAATACGTATTGAACCCTGGCTTTAAAAAAGTCTCATATTAAATGCACCGCGGTCGCTGAATGTTCGCCATCTTGCTTTTTTGTCTCGCTTTGGTTACGTTAGGTTAGATTTATGAAAAAGGACAACGCGAACTTACCCCGGGCGAGCGCGGTGCATTTATTAGGAAACTTTTTTAAACCAAGTATTTAATACGTATTTAACTTTTTTGTAATAACACGGTTATGGCTTTGGATACTCCAGGGGTTAATGTGTCTTATACTGATTAGAAATACTGTTATACATTTGTCTGACACGGTATGGCAGTAGTTTAAGATAAACAAACTCAATTTTAAATATTCATAGTATACAAATATCTTTTGCATACCCTAACGAAAATTAGATTAGACAAAAATCTATATTAAGCCTGAAAAGAACCCTAGGTTCCTCTATGTAACAATTTCAAGAAAAGTTTATTTTTGAATCTGTGATTGTGTTGGTACGTAGGATGTGAAGTGCCTGCTGGTGTGCGCATCAGATCGCAGCCTCACTATCTACGATGCAACGACTATCTCTCACACACCTTTGTACTGCATTACTGGCTTGCCCAACATACCCACTGTGAGTTATATATTTACCTAATCATTCTTTTCAACATATGTACCTGTTGTCTACTTCCCTATACCAGTCCTAAATACATATCGCTATATTCGTACACGTTCTTATTTATAATTTAAATTTATAAATTTTTAAAGTGTAGAGGGTTACTAATAATGCTATTTACAACCAATTCGAGACGTCAAGTGACGGAAGTAATAAAAAATAGCTTTGTGCCTTATTTGTCGAAAGTCTTTTTTGTGATAAATGTAAAGAACTTTCGTAGACAAAAACACATAGTAATCATTAACAAGTTTAGTGAACTGTGTACGAATAAATCTGAGACAGTATAGTTCGTAGTAATTGTTCAATTTTTTTTAAATAATTACATTCAGTGTTCATCAATCGTTACTTTTCGGTTTGTGTATGTCTTTGTGAAATCATTTTACATTATCCTATTAAAATTAAATAGCTGAAATATTCGATTACCATAATTCACCTGCTTCGTATGCATAATCAGCCCATTATAATTATTGCAACACGTATCGCACGTGAATTAAAATTAGCATTTCGTACTTAGCGCAATTAAGTAAAAGTCACAATAATCCACAACTTCAATTCTGAATAATCTTATAAGGTCTTAGTATTTTGCTATAATTATTTTTATTTTGGTATCCAGCCATATATAGATTAATCGAGATATCTTATACCATGTTAAATTGTAAATTACATATGATGTGTTGGTCCCTGACAGTTAGTCTATATCTATACATATAATATAAATGAAGTGTCTGTATGTAATATCAAAATATTTTTTTTTACTGATTGGGTACGAAAGTATACACGCTACTATTCTAGTCTATTTGTTCCGGGTAATTTCCGAAACGGCTGGACCGATTTTGATGTTTCTTTTTTTTCTCTCTAACTGACTACGCTATTGACCTGGCAAGGTCTTCATAGTTTCACCGGACTACTAATTTTTTTTTTACGGGAATTTCACTGGTAGATAGCTGAAGTTACAGAACTACAGTTACTCTAAATTAGACTAGCTATTAACCACGGCTTCGTCTGCAATGCTATCTCCAAAACGGTTAGACCGATTTTCACGAAACTTTCATTGAGAGATATCTATCTTTATAAAAAGCAATTCCAGAAATTTTAGTTTATACTAGCTGTTAACCGTGTCTTCGCCCGTAGTGCTATCTCCAAAACGGTTCAACAGATCTTCATGAGACTTTTACTGATAGATAACTGATTTTATAAAAAGTAATTCAAGCAATTTTAGTTTATACTAGCTGTTAACCGTGCCTTTGCCCGCAGTGTTATCTCCAAAACGGATCGACAGATCTTCACGAGACATTCACTGACAGATAGCTGACCTTATAAAAGTAATTTAAGCAATTTTAATTTATACTAGCTGTTAACAGTGGCTTAGCTCACAGTGCTATCTCCAAAATAGTTAAACCCGTCTTCACAAGACTTTCACTGGCAATTAGCTGGCCTTATAAAAAGTAATACAAGTAATTTTAGTTTATACTAGATGTTAACCGTGGCTTCGCCTGCGGTGCTATCTCCAAAACGGTTAGACCAATTTTCACAGAACTTTCATCAGCATATAGCGAACAACATAAAAAATAATTCAAGCAATTTTAGTTTATATTAGCTGTTAATTGTTCCTTCGCCCGCGGTGTTATCACCAAAACAGTTCGACCGATCTTCACGATACTTTCACTGGCAGATAGCGGACTTTACAAAAAGTAATTTAAGCAATTTTAGTTTATATCAGCTAGTAAACGTGGCTTCACCCACAGTGCGTTCTTCAAAATAGTTAGTACTATTTTGACGGGTCTTTCACTGGTAGATAGCGAACCTTATAAAAAGTAATGAAGGTTATTCTATTTTAGACTAACTCTTACCCGCGACTTTGTCTGCATGAAATTTTGCAAGATTTCAATTCATTCTTTATTTTTAATTAGATAAATAATTATCAGCTTATTGTTTACAATTCGACTTTATAATTATTAATAATTTTAATGATATAGAGGTATTTCTAATAAGATCTTCTTAGATTATAAACGTATTACGCAAAGAGATCCATAATACAATTTCTCGCGGAACAGACAAGAGTTTATTTTTATAGTATAGTCACAAAATCTTAGTTATAATGGCAATGTATATTAAATGTACGTAAATCTTTATAATAATACTAGCAGGCAGGGCGGACGCTGATCTGCCTTGATAATAAAAAAAATCTAAAATTTAACCGCAGCTCCACCTATAAGTTCCAGTTATACAGTGTAAGTGAGCACCGATGTAGTTATATGGTGAGCTAAGGTTCCAAATGTGTTGCTGATGACAAACCTCATTTGACATGCTGTTAGATATATCTAATGTATACGTTACATGTTACTGTAAGTGGCGTGCGCGTCGTACTTACAATTGCTTTTAAAGAGCACTTCTATAATTGTAGATAGTCACACAGTTTTATAATTCTTTAATACGAATTAAAAAAAACGCGTGCGGAGCTGCGGGTACAGCTAGTTCGTAATAAATATAGTGTGGTATTCTTTGATAGTGCGCTGCGTATCGTCCAGCAGTAGGAGTAGGTGCGAGCTCTGAGTTGGCTTTAGGGGATGCTCACGGAGACATCCTGCGTCTCACCTTCACTCACCCCAGGATCCAGCTCCTGCATTCTACTGCAAACGACTCCATCAACTATTACTATTGGATGGTAACTTTATTATAATATCAAAATCAAAAGTAGTTATTTTATTCAAATTAGACGCTGAGAAGGTGCTTATGGACGTCAAAACTACCACCGGTTCGAACAAACAACCCAGTCATAGAGAAGAACCGGCAACAAACACGATTTGGTTTATTTTTTCATGATTCATATTTGAACAAATATAGATGGTTACATTTCTTTTCGGTGTATACACAGAGAGGGGCGTCATTTCTGGACGTCATCATCGTTCTATTCAATTTTTGCGGATTGATCCTGAAATATTTTATGTCAATAAAATTTATGTTAATAATCTAGAAATAATAAATTGACATCAGGTCATGATGGTGGTGGTTTAACCAGCGGAATATTAAGTCATAATATTCCTATAGGTTTGAACCCCGACGTGTAGGTACTAGCGATTTTATTTGGAATTTGCTTATGTTTACTCATTTAAATCGGTAATAGAAACGACCGACGATGAAATGGAAACATCGTGAGGACACATGGATCTTATAAATGTTTCCTCTGTTTTTGCTTTTGTCCCGGCGGTGGGACAGGCATTGACGACTAAGATGAATCGTTCGGTTTAAAGGAGCTATTCTCCCCCCCGCACACGTCCCACGTGACCATAACTCGGCGCCGTCACGTGCACGCGCGTGTCGTGACGCGACTCGCGTACGCGCGCGACGGCAACATGCTGCTCTCCTGCTCGCACGACAACGCGCTCAGCGTCACGGTAACACACCTCGCCGGGAACTTGGATGATTATACTTTCAAACTTCCAAGGGTGAGCCGACTCTAATCCAATCCTTTTACAGGAAGGTAAAATTAACTTGGATAACCCGGTAGCATATACGAAAACGCGTTGATCAGAATAGTTTCAAGTTGAAGCATTCTGTGAAGGACAATTGCTGGTCGAAGTCAGAAATAGTCTACTTTAAACCGCACCTTAGCATGAGATGACGTTATAGTCAAAAATACTTGAAAGTACATAAAAGTGTTTGTAATTGTATGATGCCTGAAATAAATGATCCCCGAGGTGTTAAATATAGTTCAAAATAAAATCGATCACGCAGAGAACCCTGTTTGAATATACTGGTTGGCCACAAAGCGAATTTTAATGTAGAGAACCAAGTAAAATTGTAATTTTACGTCAAGTTGATTTTATTGATGATATTAGATATGGTAAAAGAAATTCATGATTTTTACATAAAGTGGAAATAATTATTTAGCATAGTCAAAATGATCCATTTCCAAATCTTGAAGTCCTGATTCTTATTGGAAAAAAAGATGAAGACCGTCAATTTTCACGAGTCTCCCGAAGTGAATTATTTGCCAGGAAAATTGTTCGCGATAGATAGGAATATTTCGTAGCTCCTTGGGACCAAGTTCGGAATGTTTCGTCCTAGAAAAGTGGATGCATAATAGGTTACCGGTCCCAACTAATTTCTTGGAACTTTTAGGCAGTTATTCTTGATGTGTGTAGCCTAGTTACCTAGCCTAGTTTTGACTGCTAGGAGGTTACTAGGCTTCCTTCCAGTGATGCAATACAAGTTAGAATTAAGAGTATTGCTGTAGGAGAGCATCATTCTGGCTAAATACACAGGAATACCTTTCTGGCCTCCGATGTTGGTTTTACTATCACTTTAGCTTAATGTTATCGTAAGTTATTCATTATTCATTATCGTCCACTATTCGCTTCTGAAACTTATGTGTACAAAAGATTTTTTTTTAATCTGAAAGTCTTATGAACATTTAAAATTAGATGTAATTTGTTGTGAAAGGCAACGTCAAAATCCTCATTTAAATTTGGCATACACATTATCAGACGATACGGAAAAGATATAGGATGTATTTTATCTAGCAAAAAATTGAAACCGAGGGTTAGGTGTAATTTACTTAGGGCCGAGTAAAATAAAAATAGTAAGATAGATGTGATATTGTGTCGCATGGGAGGGCGTGTCGTGCTTCGCGTGGGTGGAGAGGCGGCGCGTGCTGGCGCTGTGCTCGGCCGGCGCTGTGGTGCTGTGGGACGCGCGCGGCCGACAGTGCGTCCCGCTCGCACCACACGGCAGCCCCGCACCGCCGCGCGCGCGCGCACTCGACGTCGCCGCGGCACCGCGCGGCCGCCTGCTGCTGGTCTGGAACGACGACTGCGTAAGTATTACTCATCGTCCGTACCACCTTCAAGCCTGAAACCCTCAAATGTGGACCGAATAAAAACAATCTATACATATAACAAGATAATAAAACCGGACTGCACTTTTTAGGTTTTTGTAAATAAAAATGTTAGAGTCTAGGAATAAGTAATGAAATACATTTCAATCATTCTTAAAAATGTCTTATCTATCTAGCTTTTGTTTTTGGACACGAATCACTGCTAAAGTACCGCGTTAAAACTTCGCCAAGAAAATCATAAAGCATATCCTCGAGCAATATTCAGTCTTTGTTTCATAAAAATCGGTTTACTCTGTCAAAAGTTATTGCAATTTTAATAACAACGCGACTTAAATATGAGAAAAACAATTGGACTTAATACATTCCGATGACTTTATTCGTCACTGTTTTTTACATTTGGTTTCACGCGGACAGAGCCGCGGGCACAATTAATAAATAATACAAGATTACATAAAACAAGAATACTGCAAAGAACTTCTAACACTTCTAATACATTCAAAGACATAGTATGAAAAATATAATCTCTTGTAATACCAGTTATATTTGCTTAAGTAAATGTCAATGTTACTATTATCTATTATCACTAATAATTATATCAGCTAGAAACAACCCGGAAATACAATAGTTATTCATTTCCGATGTAGATTTTATTGTCAAGTTCATTTTTTATCTAGTTGATCCCCGCGGCTTAACTATTTGTCATTCGGAACCTTGTTACTTCATGCCGAAGCACACGACTAGCCCGCATTGTCACTTCGTTCTTACATCTTATATGCTAAATAGCTGTTCCTGCGACTTTGTCCGTGTGAAATAGTTACATTGGCCTAACTCTCTAACACGCAACAGAAGCTAACAAAAGAAAAAAACCATGTTGAAATATTCTTCATTCGTGCTCCGTTCCTATTGGTCTTGATCCGTGTTGATATATAGCCAGATCTATACTAATAGGTCTTTACCTATGAAATTGCCGTTCTGCAGTACTGGCCATTTCAAATCAAAATAATTCTTGTTTGGCTAAGAATTCTAATTTCAAATTAATTTTATTTTAAAAACATGAATTCTTTTTCCAAAAGTAGTCATTTGTTTATTGATTAGTGTTACATTTTCATCACATTTCAATCTTTTTTGTCATCATGGATACGTTAAAAATTCGAGTAATTATGGAATATGAGTACCGTCGTGGCAGCAACGCGGCACAAGCGGCGCGCAACATCAACGACGTTTACTCAGCTAACACTACAAACCAACGCACCACCTGTTATTGGTTTGTTCGCTTCCGTTTTGGGAATTACGACCAGAAAAATGAACCTCGCGGTCGTCCGAAGACTTTGGTCGCCAATAACGAATTAAACACGATTGTGCAAGCTGATGATACACAATCTACGGCTGAATTAGCAGCAGCTTTCGACCTTAGCGTCAAAACAATATTAGTCCATTTGCGTCAAATTGGCAAGGTAAAAAAGCTTGACAAATGAGTGCCCCACGAACTTAATGATCGCCAGCGCGAAGTACGCGTCGAGACGTGCCTTGCATTGATCAACAGACACACAAATGAAAGAATTTTGAACTGCATTGTTACCTAAAATGGATTCTGTTTGATAACCGCCCTACTCACCAGACCTTGCGCCTACAGACTACTACTTTTTCCAGAATTTGGATAACTCCTTGGCGGAAAAAAAATTAAATACCCGAGAAGCAGTACAAAATGCCTTTGAAGAATTTGTTGCCTCCCGTCCAGCTGATTTCTTTAAGAAGGGCATCAATAAACTGCCACTTCGTTGGCAAAGATGCATTGATTGCATGGGTGATTACTTCGATTAATACAAATTAAAAATACATGAAAAAAAATCGTTTAAATTTTTTCATACAAAACGGCAATTTCATAGGTAAAGACCTAATATATAAAGGAGAAGAGTTTGTTTGTTTGTTTGGTTGAACGCGATCATCTCAGGAACTACCAGTCCGATTTGAGAAAAGCCTTCGGTTTTAAATAACTCATTTATCGAGGAAGGCTATAGGCTATATATCATCACGCTAATACCAATAGAAGCAGAGCCCCAATGAAGAATGTTTCAAAATCGGGCACTTTTTCCTTTTCAAAAATTTCGTTGGTAGTAGTAATAATATTCGTTCAATAGGACAGGCGAAGGAATTAATCTATACTGCTAATTCTGAAGTTGTCAATATAGGTATTTCTTATATATCCTTTAATCAATTTTCTTCCATGTCCAAGTTACAATAAGGCATAAGCGCCAAATATTCTATATAATATGTCGTACATTATTTTATCCATCATTATTATCTTCTTAGTCTTCATAATCATAAAACAAAATTGTTCAAATAAAGATTTCGTGAGCGTTAGTATTATATACGTTGCCATGGTAACGTGGTAAGTTTCTATCGCAAACATTTTCGAAGTTTATTTTGTTTTCCTATGCAAAAAGTTTATACTAGAGATGCTTCCAAAACTAGATAGAATTACGAAGAAGTGTCAGTGGATTCTAGATATGCTAGTTCGTGTTGTTAAGAGTATTCATGATGATGGCATTTTTCTACATAAGGTAGCCAAAGATTTTAACTTCCCATGTAGTATTTTACAAAACAGATACCGCAGAACAGAACAAACAAATCCTTGTCTCGAAAGAAAACTAATATTTTCACCAGATCAAGATCGAATTCTGGTTGATCTCGTAACCCATACGAGTACTTTTTACGGTTTGAACTTTATAAAATCTAGGAAACTAGAATACGTATGTGTTGAGCAATTGAAGATAGCGTATCATTTTAAAAAGGAAATCAAGTGTGCAGGATCATACTGGCGTGAGAAATTTTTAAATAAAATATATCCGGTGTTCGCAAACCTCATATTTTGTAACATAATTTTATAATGATTGTCATTGCCCTGGTGAATTTTCTTACCCCTTACACTTATTCTTATTACCCTGTATTGTTGGGCAAGAAGAGTCTTAGATCCTTTTTTTAAATGAGTGTTATTATCTTTGTTTACTATCTTTTCATATGTCATATATTAATTTGTTAAAACTATTTATAATAAAAAACAAAAACTTTATTAAAAACTAATTAAGGTAAAAAGTTGTTGGCGTTTTTTATTAAGTGGTGCCAATTCCCTCGAGTTCCTCTAACACCTATATGTCTAGATACGTTTTATCCAGATGCTGCACATCTGGGACTTGGATGAGGAGTGCCTCCTCCAAACCCTGAAGGTGAACTTCCCGTTTTTGGGAGTTCTCGGGAAGAAAGTCGAGTTTGGAACTTATTCTATTTTCCCCGGTAATTTAATTTCCTTTATTAATTACTAGCTTTGGTCGCGACTCCGTCCGCGTGGAATCTAATATAAGAAAACACTGACTTATAAAATCATCTGAATGTATTAACTTACTTATTTACGTTTTGTCGTAGTTAAGTCGCGTCCTAATTAAAATTATAATAACTTTTGATAGAGTGGACCAAATTTTATAAAACTAAGAGTAAATCTTACTCCAGGATATGCCTTATGATTATTTTGTTGAGGTTTTAACGTTAATCCAGTACTTTAGCTGTGATACGTGTCCATATAAACAGATAGACAGACATTTAAAAAAAACAATTGAAATGTTTTTTATTGCTTACTGCAAGACATTAACGTTAGTTGAACTGTATTTCACTATTTATTTCTAGACACGTGCAACATTCTTTTTGCAAAAATCTAAAAGGCATAGACATGTGAGATTTACATTCTTACTATATGTATAGATTATATTTTGTTTGATTTATATAATAACTAACTATGTTATATTTCGATATGATCGCTGGTTCGTTTTTATCTTGAAGGTCCACCGCGGAGGAGGGTTCAGGGCGAGCTCGAGGCCGAGGAGGGGACAGGCTCCGTGCTGCAGCCGGATGCTGGAGACAACTCGCTAACTGATGAAGACTTTGACTCGTAAGTTTTCATACTAAAAGCCAGGTGTGAATTTTTATTAAAATCACATTCATGCATATATTGCGTATTTATTATCTTTAATATAATATTGAGTTTGACTGATTGAATGTCTGACGCAGTACAGGATACTATAAAATATAATATCGTTTGTAACAATCATACCTACTATGAAAATGAAACAGAACAAATAAATTAATAAAAAAAATAAAAATAAATAGAGTTGTAACAAAGTATCCTCTTGGTAATATATCCCAAATTACTTCTAACAAATGTTAATAAATTCTCCGCGACAACATGTGTATATAACTAAACAAAGGGAATACAGTTAAGATCATATTCTACCTATATTTCGTGCCCGATTTTTTTATTTAGTATATATTAACGAGCTTCAGTTACCAATAAATATAACCGCTGAGCGAACACTAGTTACTCTAAAATGCGTCTGAACTACTCTCCTAATCACTACATATTATAAAACAAAATTCTCTGCCACGTCTGTCTGTCTGTCTGTTCGTGATGAATTCAAACATTACTAAACGGATTTTCATGCGGTTTTGACAAGTAGATAAAGTGATTCATGAGGAAAGTTTAGATATATAATTTGTCAAGGTGTTCTTATTATCAGGGTGGAACAACGTTCGCCGGGCCCACTAATATATAATAAATAACTATGATTTATAATGCAGCATGCTAGAAGCAATTACTCGATCTTGACTATCCCCCCCCCCATACTTACTGATATTTTAAATGCAAATATTAATTTGTTTGTTTATTAGATTGTCATCATGCGCCAATTACTTAACCAATCATTATTATAAAATTTTACATACACGTTGTAAGCGATTCAGAAAACGATATATGATATTATTTATACAGAAAAATGTACATTTCCTGAAGAATACATCAAATGTTTATTAATATAAGCGAAGACGTGGGTAGTAGTAGTAGGTAGTAGCATAACTAGTATATAATTATTATATCTCTAGAGAATATCAGAAGTTCAATACAAGCGAGATACTAGTGACGTGCTGCGACTTCGTTGCCGTCATATCGATGAGGCAGCAGGAGGGGGAGGTTCCACCACCTCCAGGAGACACGCTGCAGCCGCGCAAACCCTCACTCTGGGATCTCACTCAAGCATCTCTCTTTGGTGAGATTCTGCATTCTATAATAAAGGTTTTTTTAAATATATCTAAAGTGAAACGTATTTTTCCATCGCCTCAAGTCTTTTTGTCGATCTATCGCATGTCGCATTACAGCCGGCGCGCAGAGAAGGGGTTAAGTGAAAGGCCGATATGTCTATCATCTGAATCAGTATTTATTATCTATTCTCTACTTTAATACGCAGATTTAAATTAAAATTTATAGTTGAATATTTTGTCTACTGTTGATTTCCCATTAGTATTCACATTTTCCAATTATTAAATTAAGATTTAAAAAATGCGATTTTAAAACCTTAAATCGAATAATTAATTTGACTTGACCTTATTCGAAGCTTACTTATGAGATAGGCACTTCCGTTTCCCGCCGGCATGCCCACTTTTGACAGTTAATACATCTGACTTCCGGTCATATACCCTTCTTGTCTCGCCCCACCATGGCAGAGAGGCGTATTTATAGGGAGACGCCATCTTTTAACTTCATTGGCGTCTTGTTCCCCGCCGAGAACAGACCGTGAAAAATATTTGCGGAAAATATTTTATTATTTTACTTTTATACGTATATAAAAGAAAGCAATAGTGTGATAATATTTTCATAAAATATTAAGTATCTACTTTTCAAGTGTACGAAACAGTGTTAATATGTTCTTTAAAGGATTGGTAAAAAGTATTGTACGTGCCGCGTAAGTAGCTTTTTACATATTAACCCTTTACTTTTGCTGAGGAACGTGGAAAATAATGAAAAACTAGTAGATACGTTTTTAATAATATAACGATACCTTTCGTTGAAAAATGATCACGTGAGTACAAACTACATCAGTTTTAAATAACTGACTATTTTATTATAGTGTTAAGTTTTATGCTAAACGGGTATCCCGTTCGACTTAACATTTTTATTTTTGATAATTTTCGGTAACATTTTTATTTTTGATAATTTTCGGTAACATTTTTATTTTTGATAATTTTCGGTAACATTTTTATTTTTGATAATTTTCGGTAACATTTTTATTTTTGATAATTTTCGGTAACATTTTTATTTTTGATAATTTTCGGTAACATTTTTATTTTTGATAATTTTCGGTAACATTTTTATTTTTGATAATTTTCGGTAACATTTTTATTTTTGATAATTTTCGGTAACATTTTTATTTTTGATAATTTTCGGTAACATTTTTATTTTTGATAATTTTCGGTAACATTTTTATTTTTGATAATTTTCGGTAACATTTTTATTTTTGATAATTTTCGGTAACATTTTTATTTTTGATAATTTTCGGTAACATTTTTATTTTTGATAATTTTCGGTAACATTTTTATTTTTGATAATTTTCGGTAACATTTTTATTTTTGATAATTTTCGGTAACATTTTTATTTTTGATAATTTTCGGTAACATTTTTATTTTTGATAATTTTCGGTAACATTTTTATTTTTGATAATTTTCGGTAACATTTTTATTTTTGATAATTTTCGGTAACATTTTTATTTTTGATAATTTTCGGTAACATTTTTATTTTTGATAATTTTCGGTAACATTTTTATTTTTGATAATTTTCGGTAACATTTTTATTTTTGATAATTTTCGGTAACATTTTTATTTTTGATAATTTTCGGTAACATTTTTATTTTTGATAATTTTCGGTAACATTTTTATTTTTGATAATTTTCGGTAACATTTTTATTTTTGATAATTTTCGGTCATTTTCTAAAGTGCTGCTCCTTTAATATTAATTTAGCCAAAGAGCTATGCTCATCAAAGGTTAATACAGGTTGGACAGCACTCGAATGGTACTGAAAATCCAACCTTCCCCTAAATTAATGTCAAAAAAAAAGGGGGGGCGGTAAATATGTGCGCTGCAGTATATATCGATGATATATCGAAGTACATAGTAGTAATACTACCCTCTACACAATA
>MU159597.1:282937-294341 GCA_015888305.1 Antheraea pernyi | reverse complement strand
CGCTCTTCATACGTACAAATATAACTTTACTTATATTTATATACAAAAATTTTGCAATGTACTAATAAAGAGAAATATATGGCTATTTCATTCCCTGTGGTGTTTTCTTCTATATTGAATAAAGTAAATTTTCAAAAAAAAGTATTAACCGACTTCAATATCAATCAAAAACCCATAAGGCACTAAAAAGCGGAAAATAAATAGTTTATCAAATCAACCAAATTAAATAAAACATATGAATATGTGTGCTACCTAGAGATGTATTGGAAGTCGGTGCCAACCAAACCGAAAATCATATCATCTACAGGTACAAAGTTTAAGTCCACTCTCGCGTCTCTGTAATACAAAAATTTTGGTTGGTACCGACTTCCAGTACATCTCTAGGTAGCACACATATTCATATGTTTTATTTAATTTGGTTGATTTGATAAACTATTTATTTTCCGCTTTTTAGTGCCTTATGGGTTTTTGATTGATATTGAAGTCGGTTAATACTTTTTTTTGAAAATTTACTTTATTTTTCCATTTTTAGTGTACATAAATATATTTTACTAGCAGTGCCCGCGAACTCCGTTCCGCCTTAAGTATATTAAAATATGCGCATTTTTGCGGTATAGTATCTATCGGTATGGTATGCGATATGGTTTCAATTGGTTGTACAATAAGTAACGTTTGGTACGAACGCAACCTTTTCAGTAATCCGCGATAGTTTCTACCACCAACTCGGCTACCATCGCTTCACACATTATACACCTTAAGTAATGTAATTACAATGCTTGCGTCATGTTGCAACACAGCAACGAACATAAGCACAATAGGCTCCTAAGAATTGAAGAGTTTTTTTTATAATATTGGTGGCAAACGAACATACGGGTCACCTGATGGTAAGTGATCACGGCCGCCCATGGACAATTGCGACACGAGAGGAAACACAGATGCGTTGCCGGCCCTTAAGAAAGGAGTAGGCTCGTTTCTTGAAAGTTTTCTTACTTTGTCACGGATCCCATAATCAGAACCTAACCAAACTCTCATCAAACTACCCTTGAAGTACATCCTTTTCAATAAAAAATGAATCATCGAAATCGGTTAGCGTAATATTGAGTTATTCGTCTATTTGTCGTGTACATACTTAATGCAAATTTAAAACTTATACGGTTTTGCACTGGATGCCGTTGTCGGAACTGTACCAAATTGAAATGGGACCACACTGGAAGTACCAGCTTTCAAATAAAAAAAGAATAATCAAAATCGGTTTACCCAGTCCAAAGTTATGAGGTAACAAACATAAAAAAAAAAAAAAATACAGACGAATTGATAACCTCCTCCTTTTTTTTAAGTCGGTTAAAAAATACAGACGAATTGATAACCTCCTCCTTTTTTTGAAGTCGGTTAAAAAAGGATAACGCGAACTTGACTCGGGCGAGCGCGGTGCATTTAATTCGAAACCTTTTTAAAGCAAGTATTCAATACGTATTTAACTTTTATGTAATATCTGTGACACTTTACATAATCTAGTTCGGTTTTTGTGCACAAGTGAAAGCGATGGTAATACCACGGAACATGAATTCTGAGATGCCACAAAAATCGCTGGAAAGTTGTAACAAGGGAACTACTATCTTGTTAGAACATTGGATTTGAATGGAATTGGAACTGAAAAAAGACCTTTAACATTATTGAGGTTTTTTTTTTGTAAAAGAGTTTTCAAAAATCAAAATCAAAAACGTTTTATTGCAGACAATAATCCATTTGGTTAGTATATACACAACTTAGAAACTAGTGTTAGTACTTACAACTAAAATGAACATGGACTAACCCAATGTCTTAGTATGGGGCTGTCCCACCTCTCTGCTACAGCACTCAGGATGCTGCTGGTGCTGGCGCGTACCATGCGCATCATTGAGGCACATCGCTTGCGCATGATGGCGTGAAACCCAACGGTTCTCGTCTCCGCGCGAACATGCCTGAGTACTGTAGTAACGCGGTGAGCCCAGCAGGACCCTGAGTGCGTTGTTATATTGTACGCGCAGAGCGTTGTATGCACGCTGCGTATAGTTGATCCACAGACTGCATGTGTAGAATATCTGGCAGTATACTGTAAACAGCGTATCCTTCACTTCAGTCGAGCATTTAGTAAATCTGCGAGCCAACATGTTACAGCGGACAGCCAACGACCTGCGTTCACGCTCAATGTCCAGGCTATCTTTCACGTCATTGGATACCCAGTGACCCAGACACTTGAATGCTTTAAGGAGCAACCGCGTAGTCTCAACTGATAAGTCTTAGTGCCTGCCTTTTAGACTAGTACTGTAGCACTGGGGGCCTGGGGTACAAGAAAAACTACTGCCAGCAGTGCAACCGTTTAATATAACGATGAAATAACAAAATAATAATATAAAATATAATAATAATACGCTATTACAATTCTCACGGAGTGGAAAAACCAGGCTTGTGTAGAGGAAAGGGATCCACTGAACTTAAACTAATAGACTATGATAAGCTTAGCTGCTCGGAGCGGCTGCCGCGAACACAACAGTCCGTGGGGTCCAACGGGCGCCACGGGGTCACCGAGGGTTGCAGGGTCAGCGAGCGCCTGAACTGGCTGGTCAGCTGAGCACCGCAATACTCGCTGCAGTCTGCTGAGCCTTATGGGAAAGGCAGGCCGCCCTCCGGACTGCGCGTTCGCGTATCGGCCGCTCGTCCTGCTGGACGACGCCGGGAAGGTGCTGGAGAGGATTATCTCCTCCCGGGTCGTCCAGCACCTAGAGGGCGTAGGGCCTAATCTGGCGGATGTGCAGTATGGCTTCCGGGCAGGGCGTTCCACGGTGGACGCCCTGTGCCTCCTGAAGTCGCTGTCGGCAGAGGCGACCTCCCAGGGGGAGAGGGTTTTGGCGGTGTCCCTTGACATCGCCAACGCCTTCAACACCCTGCCGCATGGGGTCATACGGGAGGCGCTCCGATATTTCGGAGTGCCCCCCTGCCTGCAGCGGGTGCTGGAGGCGTACCTCGAGGATAGGGAGGTCGCCTACGTAGACGGCGACGGGCGAATGGTCCGGCGGGCCACAAGACGGGGGGTTCCACAGGGTTCGGCCTTAGGGCCGCTCCTGTGGAACATGGGCTACGACTGGGTGCTCCGCGGCGTTCTCCCATATGGGGCACGCCTCATATGTTATGCGGATGACACCCTAGTCGTAGCCCGAGGGGGAGAGTGGAGGGAGGTGGAGCACCTGGCCACGATGGCCACAACTCTCGTGGTCAGGCGCATCAGGAGGTTGGGCCTCAGGTTGGCCCTCGAGAAGACCGAGGCCCTACTCTTTCATGGGCAGATGATGAAATATCTGGGTCTCCCTGAGAGCTTGAGGCAGGAGTTCTCGCCACCGTATACGAGTTCACGGCGGCGAGGAAACGAAGGGGGGAGCCTCCGGCTCCCAGGGAGGTAGAGCCGGAGAGACGGCGTCTCAGGGGGGACGCCGTCGAAAGGTGACAGGAGGACCTGGCGGACGAGCGGTTCGGGCGGTTCACAGTGGACGCCGTCCGCCCGGTCCTGCGTGAGTGAATAGCAAGGGAGTGGGGCTCCCTGACGTTCCGACTGGTGCAGGTACTCACCGGACACGGTTGTTTCGGGTGGTGCCTGCACCGGATCGCAGAAGGAGGTGGCGGAGAGGGCCCGCGAGGCAGACCCTGAAAGTGGCCGTCTCCGCCAAAGGAGGACAGGCAGGAGGAGAAGGCGCTTCGCCTAACCTATAATGGGACCTATAATGACCCTGCCCATCTAACACAGTTGGTCTGATTGTTATACCAATACTGTAGTATTTTTATATCAGTTAAGGTTTTATTCGATTGTTCTTTGTGGATTGCTCGATCAAATCATAACCATGACGTCACTGTAGATGACGTCATACTTTTCACATTAAGATTATTTTTATCTTCGCTTCGATATACAGATTTTAAAAATTGAGTTTAACGCGTTGTTTCATATTGTTTCAGATTATTCCCAAGTTGTAGTACAAATGTAACCCCTGCAGGAAGCCGCACTCCCACCCCGAGGAGTAACAGAACTACTCGATTATGAACAGGTAATTATACTAAGGTTATTGTTTTATTTCTAAATATGTTTTTATTGACGTCATTTACTAATTATCTGAGAAATTTTCAGAAAATAATTCTATTGTGTCATGTGAAACATATTACGTATGTACGACGTCAAAGTTTCGGAATAATTTATTACATCCTCCATTACAGATGAAAAACAAATGTATATTTAAGAAACTATTAAAACATCAAATTCTTGAGAATTGCAATTTTTTTCCTTTTCACTCTTATTACTTTATTTTTGGTTGAATTTCTTCATTATTTATATATATGGCTATAGATAGGTATTTTTTTTTATTGTCATAGTTTTAGTTTTTATGTTTAAGGTGTTTTGTTGTACATTTTTATTAATATGCCGATTATATATCTTATTTTCTTTCAATATGCGTAACTAGCGGACCCGGCGGACGTTGTCCAGCCTTGATAATAATAAAAAATCTTTGACAAATTATATACCTAAACCTTCATCGTGAATTACTTTATTTACTGGTGAACACCGCATGATAATGTGTTGAGTTTATCGCGAACAGACGGACAGACGTGGCAGATGATTTTGTTTTGTAATATGCAGTGATTGTAATTTTTGAAGTGAAGACTTCTTTTGCTTTAGGCGAATGAAATAGTGAACTGTTATGAGCTTATATTAAAACCGACGTGAAGTAACAGTGCTTGCATTGTTGCGTTTCGTTCGGTCAGTGAGAGCGCCGGAGGACCACCTCCCTTCCCCTCTCCTCTCCCCCCTCACTCCATTTCCCCCAAACACAGGCTGGCAACGCACTTTCGACTCCTCCGGTGTTGCTAGTGTCCATGGACGGTGGTGATCACTTAATATCAGGTGACCCACAAGTTCGTTTGCCAGTTATGACATAAAAAATAAAATTTATTGATAAATTGTCAGCAGTCAGTAAATAAAAGAATACAGAAGCGGTTATAATGTAATTAAAAATGGAGAGTTGTTGTTTATGACGTCGAGTAGTTTTGTAAGTCTCGTACCAAAATGATATACCTTTTTGTGTCTAATAAACAAAAAGTGTGCGCTAGTGAACTTTTGTCTTATTAAAAAGGAGAAACAACAGAGAACCATCCTAATAGAACGAAAGCGAACCGTCAAGTTTGTATAGGTGATGCACTGAATCGTCTATACTCCAGTCGTCATCACGTGTTTTGATTTCTATCGTGTGATTAAAAATTTTTATACATAAATTAAATGAAGAATGATTTTGTGGGAGATCTGGTGGAACTCCTACACCTGGATGCCAAGACCTCTGAGGAATGTGTCCCAGTCTATAGACGTGACGGCTTATTGCAATATCCACCACAATATGAATGACCATTCGCATGAGTACACCCCAAGGAGCAGCATCCTCGCTAACCTCCTAGGAGGGAGGCAGGGAAGACCTGAACATAGTACGAGGTATTTTCTTCTCGGCTTAGTGGACCGTCCAGACTTACTATTCTTAACTATTACTATATTCTTATTCTTTCTTAACTTATGATATTCCTATTCTTAACTAATGAGGAATTGCTATACAAGAAGAATCACTAATAAGCTGTGTAGTAAGCTTATATATACTTAAATATGACTAATCGTCTACATGATTGTAATCCCAAATTTTTCTTATTGAAATAAAGTATATAAGTATTCCATGAAGATGTGTTTCAAGAAGACACCTTCATTAATTTATCACTATCACGTATGTAAATCAGAGCTTATCTAAAAACATACATACAGTGTCGGGCACGGCGCACCCACTTAGCAAACAGCACTGTTAATATAAAATCTCTTTATCGCATAATTACTTACATTATCTTTTAAAAAACTTGACGTAACACCAAGACGGTATTATACAAGGATACACTGATTTATCAACATACTGTAACGTTCTTTTGTCGTGAACTGTCATAAGATTGAAATCGAAAATAGGAGAAAAGTTTTTTATACGCGAAATTAAAGAATTATAGTAAAAGTGACAGTAATAATACATATTTTGAAGAAGTTATAATTATAGAAAATGTTTGTAACGGTTAATATGACAAAGAGTAATGC
Organism: Antheraea pernyi; assembly: GCA_015888305.1. NCBI lineage: Eukaryota > Metazoa > Arthropoda > Insecta > Lepidoptera > Saturniidae > Antheraea > Antheraea pernyi. The sequence goes on along the minus strand of MU159597.1, from coordinate 288,205 downwards.
GGAACTCTTGAAAAGGTTTTTTGATGTGCGTCCCTTATATTGCTTGATAAAAGCGAATTACTCCCAGAAACAGAGCACGGAAGAGTTCTTTAAATTCTACAGCAACAATACGAGTGAGGTCGGGAATTACAAACCCCTCTCAGAACAAGATTATGACAGGTTCATTAGTGTTAGATCTTCGAGGAGGGAGCCAGCAATCACTAGACAGATCAGTAAGTACATTTTGCTTTATTAACTTGGCGTTCAATTCATACGACAATTAATTTAATACAAAACATGCTACGGGTAACTCTTCATTCTGTAGTTACATTCCGAACTTTCAAATAAATTTATTCTTGATAATCTAAGGTATGTCCACAAAAATTTAGATAACCTGGGTTTAGTAAAAGACCGACATCATTTAAATACTAGAAATAGTAACAAATTGGTCCCATCATGTTTCAGGCTAACTAAGACCGATAACAGTTTTTTAGGTAATAGTGTTAGGTTAGGTTAGCCCCAAAAAACCCCAAAGCATATTGCTAATTTGTCGGATGGCGAGTCCTAGGCGCCAAATCGAGAGGTTTTTAATGTCTACAGCAGCGATACACAACATGCTTACAATTTTATGTGAAGTGGTAATTACGATTAATGACCCTAATCAATTGCTAACCGGGTGCTTAGATTTTCACTTGAAGGTAGGTACATGTCACCATTACAGTATTCAAGTATTACGGACTGGAACATAGATAATTAAATATTATTGCATTGTAATAGAACTACATGTAAGGTTGTTACTACGTCAGATGAACGCAGATTCTACAATGATTTGTTACTTTTGTCGATAGTTAAAATGTTGCATATCGTAGTAAGATTTCACAGTTCAGTAGAAATTACCTGTAAAACAAACGGGCTCAGAAATCTTTTTTAAACTTTAGGAACTCTATTCAATACCCATATAAGGAGTATAGTAGTTGCAATGACAGAAACAAAAATAAATGTAAATAACACAGAACATTGCAATTAAAATGCATTTAAGACTGCTTCTTATTTTTACTAAAAACAACATAAAAAAATCACCTTTATTATATAAAGGTCTAGAGGGAAAAACTGTGACTATCAAAACCAGAGTAATACGCTTTGTCACATTTTGTTGTTGTTGTTGTTATATTTCTTCTTTAATAGTGAATAATAGTTAAGTCCGTGACTTCACCACGTCGGGTGTTACTATTACTACGCATTTTGCAGCAAAAAATTCAAAATATATATAACCTACAAAATTTCCTTTCAAAATCATTAATCCTAATCAAGTCTACTAAAAAATGCATTCAAAATTTAAATTGTCTGATTGTCCTGTACAGTTTTTTTTTGTAAATGTTTCCAGCTTTTCCCTTTAGCTCTGCATGTTTTACCAACGCTTGACTCTTTCTATTGCCGATCAATATACGAACGAAGTACAAGATAAGTTATGACTTACAAAGGCTCTTTGTCTGAAAAATGGCACTCAGATATACATAACCTTTGTTCTCCAATGTTTGTGCATTTACTTTTAATTATCTTATCTTCGTTATTAAATTGCACTGTTATTGCATCGATGTTTTGGATATTGTTTGTTTATTTCAAGTACAAGCTTTTTAAATTCGTGGCAACTGATAAATTAAAAAGGCGTGTCAAGGTAAAAAAAACATAACTGACAAGGGAAAATGTCTGCGAATTATTGTCTGTTACAGTGAATACATTTTTTATATTTTTTTATATTTGAACTTCGTAAGGACATTTGTAAAGGCTGATTCATTTTGTATTGAAGTTACAATTATCTTTCTTTTTAAATCAAACCCAAAATCTTTGGAAACAATTCCCTTTTGAGAATTGTCCACCCTTCGCCTCTGAACATGATAAAGCCATACTAAATATTTCTATAATATTCTAATTTCCAAGCTCGAGGGTATCGCAAGCGTACATTATGATTAGATAAGAAATACCGTGCTTGATTGTTACTGTTTCAGGAAATTTTAATTTTAGACAAATTCAAATAAGGAAGATAAACATAACGGTATACGTTGTACATGTACGTTAGATCTGTTGCTTTATATATTAATCCTTGAATTCCTAAATATTAAACCTGTAGAATAAAAAATATATTTGCTTATTGATTATTTATTGTTTTTCCATCTATTGTTTTCGTGAAAATTGTTTAGTTGCTTCAGGATATATAGGTGTTTTATTTGGAATAATAGTGGGCTGTCCTTTTTGTTATGGTAATTTTTGTCATTACAACTTAAAAAATTACAGATATGCATACTGTAATAATATACAGTGTGCATAATATTCTAATTCTTCTACTTGCCAGCAAAAGTTTTTTCAAATTTGGTTCAGCCGTAATAGAGATTATGTCATATAAATAACTGACACTATATATTTTTTTATACTCATAGATTTAGTACATATAAGTTATACAACTTTCAGGCACTCGTGGTTCAGCGTGGTTCGTCATTTAACATCAGATCAGATTGTACTCAAATTGTACCTGTAAAAAATATAATAAATATTTAAATTGTGATGAGTGATTTAACGATTTATCTGTAAATCTTTTTTATAACTATAACCGATAACGTTGATTTATTAACCATTTAAAAATGTTATTCAGAAACTTGACACTGAAATAGACGTGTTATCAGCGCATTCGGAATCATATTAGCGTTATCGCGATTAGTAAATGTTATCACAGGGATTAGAGCACGGCACTTGCAATGTTCATTGCTCTTTCAGATTTATGATAACATTTATTAACCTTGACAGTGACGTCATTATCTATGTTATTTCACATTTTTTATGTAACAATAGTGCGATGAACAATAATGTAAAAACTACTGAATGTCATGGGACTGAAATTAAATTAGGAAAAGATAGAAAGACCATCACTACATGTTGTTGTTATATTTAACTATTAAATATTAACCAATATAATATCTAATTGCAAAAACTAAGTAATTACGTCATTATTAAATGTATGATCTATAAGTCTACAGTATTCATAAGTTCGTTTAAGTATTAAACGTAATGTAGAAAAATACTCTGCCATAAATAATACTTTAAGTATTTATGTAAAATAAGTATAATATATAATATATATATATATATATATATCCACGATCAAGACCATACTACTCCACAGTATATATATATATATATATAATTATATATAAAATAAGTCATATAATACATTAAAGATTTACATAAGTATAGTCAATTCAATATCATCTCGGATTTTGATGTTTCAATCTTTTTATAGTACCCTTTCAGATAACAGTCTCCATCATTGATTTCCTCATACCATATATATACTCTCTGAAGCTATTCTCTATATGAAGATGTTTTTATATTAATGTTTTTCGGATGTCGGTATATTTTGGAAGTTTTTACGGACAGTATTAGAGTAGTGTTTTGTAGTACAACTACTTATTGTCCCCGGCTTAGCTCTTAATTTAATATACAGTTTTAAGAAACATTTTTTTACAAAGGGGTGCTTGGTTTATTTATTGCTGCTGCCAAAACACGTTAACAGGTGCTTGGCGATAGATTTTCAATTTGAGATTGAAATAAAACTTCTTTGACGTTATAAGAGATGGCGATTAAGTTAAAAATAAATACATCATATGAGAATTTAAAAAGGCACTTATTATATTTATTATTTTATTTTATAATTTTGTCCACAAACCAGACGTCACACAAACAATTAATTACCTTACATTAGCTAACATACATTAAATACAAATATAGGTGTGAGTCCTAAAACAATGAATATAGCTTACTTACAAAATTACCATGCTTAGAAATATAGTTCTAATAATATAGTTTTTAGTTTAAACTGAAATGCATGGAAGGAACAACTAACTATATCAACAAATTGATTTATCTCATTGTATTCCGAAAACATACGATAAACAGGAGAGTGTTGACCAACATTGATTCTGCACTAAGGTGCCATGAAAGTTTTTCTATTCACTATAAGACTCCCAGGACGTGGCACTACAATCTTAACTTGTTGAAGTAAGTAATCGCAGTCAACCAAACCATGAATCAATTTATGTAGAAACATTATATCTGCTGTTTTACGTCTATCACATAGGGTTTGCATTTTATAATGTAAAAGCCTAGCTTCATACGATGTTAAGGATTTACATTTTTTATCACAGTATGTTAATTGTGCACTTTTGTACACACTCAATTCTTTTTGTATGTACATCATAGCACGGATTCCACACTTGGCTACCGTATTCCAGAATACTTCGAATGACGCAATGACGCTACAGTTATAGTAACCTCCGGGCCTGCAAGTGAGCTGAGTTGTCTGAAAATAAAACCAGATAGACGAGCTGCTCTACGTACAATGCTATCAATATGAGAGCGAAAACTTAAATTACTGTCGATAATCACACCCAAGTCCCGAATACGCGAGACTTTATTTAATGTAACATTTTCAATATAGCAATCAGTAACGAATTTTTTTTTCCAAAAATCCATAAAATATTTTTTTTTTACTATTTAGTAGCATGTTGTTATGCTTACACCACTTAGCACCATTATTGATTTGCGTTTATTGATGACTAGTAATATATAAAAAAAAAATCCAAAAAAAAATAAACCGCCTTCGATGTGAAACACAAATAAGGCACTAAAAAGCGAAAAATTAATGAATTATTAAATTAACCAAATTAAATAAAAAATATTGATAATCGCGCTACCGAATAATATATTAGAAGTCGATGCAAACCTAAATTTCAAATTTGTTGCAGGTAATAAAATATGTATATAGTATGTAGTATACAGATATACATCATGGGACACGAGAGTGGACCAAAATTTTGTATGTAGATGATATGAATTTAGGTTGGCATCGACTTCAAATATATTATTCGGTAGCGCGATTATCAATATTTTTTATTTAATTTGGTTAATTTAATAATTCAGTTATTTTTCGCTTTTTAGTGCCTTATTTGTGTTTCACATCGAAGGCGGTTTATTTTTTTTTGGAATTAATTTTTATTTCTCCATTTTTAGTGTCCATAAATATACACTCATCAAAAAAGTCTAAGCAACGTGTACTAATTTAAATTTTAGGATGGTTCTTCACATTATAACGTTGTATTTTATTTTTAAAATAATATCTTTAGGGTTCTATGATGTAAAAATAACAGCTGTTGTCTTTATAAGTTCTTTTAATAAAAGAAATGAACAATATTAGAATATACTGTAGAAACTAAGATACATAAGAAACTAAACTTTTTT
>MU159597.1:240540-270311 GCA_015888305.1 Antheraea pernyi | reverse complement strand
CTTAATATGTGGTCGATAATTACGTACAGAAATGTCATATAGGCGTAGCTCAGTTGTAACGTACGGGGCTTTATATGTTTCGGCGGAGCCGACGGTTCGAATGACGGTGGTCGTCTTTTTTTGGCATTTTTTTTTAAAGTAGCATATGGAAATATAGCTTAATTTTTTAGCTAATCTGTCTGCTATATATAGCACAAAGAAAATTTACCAAAATTCGTCAAGAATATCATGAACTACATTTTTTTTACTTTCGTCCGTTATCCTGGAGAGTCCCTTGCGTTTTATGAGATAAAAAGTATCCTAGATGTAACCTTGTGATATTGGTTATAACTGTGACTGTCTGTCTGTCTGTCTGTCTGTCTGTCTGTCTGTCCCTGTGAACGCGCATCACTCGGAAAGTACTGAACCGATTTTGACGAAACTTGGCACAGTGATAACTAATGTTACGAGATTACATTTAGGATACTTTTTGTCCCATAAAACGCAATGGATTCTCCAGGATCTGCCTGTTTGTCTATACCTTCTGATAAAAAAAGTTTTCTATGAATGAAACCTAGAAACATCGATTTATTGCACCTAAATATTAAGTTTCATAGAAATCGTTCCGAGATCCTGATTCTGTAGAAATATACAAGAATTGCTTGTTTAAAGGTATTAGATAGATAGATAAATAACTCGTTCTTTCGTTTTTCGTAATTATCAAATTGTGTACCACAGACAGAAAGTTTTTATAGCATGCCTTCTATATAATAAGTATAATATAAAATGCCATTATTCCATAATGGTGTTTCAGCTGAAGCCCTACCGTCCGGAAGTCCTGGGGATACCGGAAGACGAGTTCGGTTTAGTGCCTGAGACTCTAGAGTCCGTTCTAGAGGATCGGTTGAACCGAGGACTGAAGATGCCGAAGATGATGTACATCATCCCGACGGGGAACAACCCCACTGGCACCGTGCTGCCCGAGGCCAGGAAGAGGAAGATCTACGAGCTGGCCTGCAGATACGATTTCCTCATCGTTGAAGACGACCCCTACATGTTCCTCAATTATGATGAGGTGAGTTGAATAAACCAATTATTATATAAATATACATGTGTCAATAGTTTATGCTACATAATTCATTCTCCTACAAATAAGCCCAATAGATACTTATTTGTCTTATTGGTTGCGAAAATGTAATTTAAAATTTAATGTCATTGATATTTTATTAATGAAGAAAACTAATGGTGCGAGTTGGGAACATTCGTTAAGAACAAGTTGCTTGTGCTTTATCTTCAACTCTGAATATAATTACGATATGGAGATATCAAATACTTTTTAATGGACATATTGTCATCACGGCCATAGCTAAGGGAGGGGGGCGCATTAAGGGACAATGCCTTACATTGAAATCACAATGGCCTACCTTAAAAATACCAAAAACTAAGATAAATTATTATAATTAAATTGTTTGATCATAGTTTGAGATTTTAAAAAGTTGTAGCGATGGGTATCGAAACTTTTCCGAACATACCAGATTGTGACGTTCGAAGGCAGATCAATCACGATATTTTTTTACTACTATTTATAACAAATGCTGCTCAAATTCGACTCTAGCTACAGCGCTGATTGCCATTCCATTCAATTTTTAAAAATTTGCATGTTCTTTCCGGAATATTTAACGAACAGGAAACATAAAATAAGAAACCGAATCGAAAACCTTAACTTTATAATAAGGCTAGATATTTGCCAGTGAAAATCTGCTAACTGTTTTGGAGATAGCACTGCGGACGAAGCTTCGGGTTCTATAGTTCTCAAGTAAAATGGCCTATGACACCCCCTATTATTTTAGCCATCTGCTCGTGAAATTCCTATCGAAATCGGTTCAGCGGATTCGGAGATTATCGGATTCAAACAACTTTCAGGAGTTGTGACATCACGCGTCATTAGTCGTGGCTTGCTCGTGCGACTTGTAACCATAATGAATCATAGATTATTACATTTAATTACTAATTAATGATTTGAATCACGTTTCGGTGAAAATGATTTTGTTGTTTCGCGCGGCGATTATAAGCTTTATATGGATCATTGTTTTTTTATTGTGATTTTATTAACACCAGTTAATATATTATAAACCTTTTATCAATTTCGTGTTATCGCTGTTAAATGTTATTATTATTCTTTTTGTGTAGAATGTAATCATATGTTCAGATAATATTTTGAGAATTTCTTTTATATAGTCGACTTAATTATTTAGCGTGGAATTTAGCAAAACATTTTTTATTCAGTGCAACTCATGAACTCATTCGCGTGGTTTTGGACAATACTTTAATTAGGTTATTATTTTTATGCGGAACCCTGTTTATTTAGAGGTCGTTCAAGTTAATACTTAAGTAATCGTAAGCAGAATTTTCGTAATTTCTGACCGCTCTTTTCTTCTGGTCAGCAAAAGTAAGCAATGTTAGTATCCCATCTCCCGTACTTAAGTAAATATTAAACTATAAGTCAATGATATTAAAACTTGGCTAGTTAGCTTATTTTTGACTACTGCTCCTACTATCCGCTGTAAAACAACATCGTATATGTCGGCGCGAAGACGCGACGCCAGCGCCATTATCCATCATAAAAATGATATAAATGAGAACTAAACCACCCCATCATAATAATATCGTCAGAATGAACTCACTAAACCACCCCATCATAATAATATCGTCAGAATGAACTCACTAAACCACCCCATCATAATAATATCGTCAGAATGAACTCACTAAACCACCCCATAATATCGTCCGAATGAACTCCCTAAACCACCTATAATAATTTCATCACTTCTCAATACAAAATAATAATTAATTAATATCAGACTATCACCCCATAATTGTTTTTTTTTTTTTATCGTAGCACGGCAAAGTGACTTTTCTGTGCCTGATGGTGAGCACAGTATCATCTAAAAACAATGGCGACCACCGAGAGACACACTATCCCTCACCGGTCGCCGCTGTCATGCCGGCTTGCATAAATGTCTCTTCACGTTACGCTTGAAGGACCCCATATTATAGGAAGGAGGGAACACACTGGCCGGGAGATTGTTCCACAGCTTGACGGTACGGCAGAGATAAGAAGTTGCGAACTTTTTAGTTCGTGCCCAGATAGGATTTACCGTAAAACTATGGCTCCGGAGCCCAGCACGCGTGGTTCGGGTATGAAAAGGAGAGGAAGGTATTAAATTGAATAGCTCTTCAGAACACTCGCCATGATACAGACGGTAGAACACGCTCAGAGAGGCAATGTCTCTGCGCAACTGAAGCGGCTCTATAAATTGTGTAATGTCTGAATCATTAACAATGCGGACAGCCCGTCTCTGCAACCTGTCCAGGGTATCTAGTAGGTATTTGGCGGAACCGTCCCAGAGGTGCGAACAATACTCCACGCAAGGCCGAACTTGTGCCTTATAAAGGAGGTATAGCTGATCTGGCGTGAAAAACCGTCGCACCCTGTTCAGGATTCCGAGTCTCCGAGATGCAGTGGAGATGACGCTCCCGATGTAATCCCTGAGATTGAGGTCGCTGCGAATATCTATACCTAAGATATTGAGGCTGTCTCGCATTGCGAGCGAGACGTTCTGGAGAGCACCTGTGTTTTGTTAGCATTAAACTCGACCAAATTGCTTGCTCCCCATGTTGATATGAGATGCAAGGACCGGTCGAGTTCAATCACAAGATCCTGCCGTCTCTTTTCTGTTTCCCCCCGACTGCAAGAAGGCTTGCTGTAATAGCACCCATGGATGGTGCTGTCATCTGCATAACAATGAATATGGCCTAAAGGCAACATATCATTGATATGCAGAAGAAACAGAGTAGGTGAAAGTACAGAGCCTTGGGGGACTCCAGCATTTACTGACATGAGCTGCGAATCACATCCATCGACAAGGACACGAATTCTGCGCTCATGTAGAAAGCCAGAGATCCATCTGCATAAATTGTCGGGGAGACCGTATGCCGGAAGCTTGGACAGAAGACCACGGTGCCAGACCCTATCAAAGGCTTTGGCAACATCGAGACTGATTGCCAAGGCCTCGCCGTGCTTGTCAATTGCCTCCCCCCAGCGGTGTAGTGCGTAGGCCAGAAGATCACCCGTTGATCGGTTTTGGCGAAAGCCATATTGCCGATCATTAATCAACGAGTGATCCTCGAGATAGCGGACAAGCTGGGTGTTGATGATCCGCTCCATTAACTTGCACAGCACTGAGGTTACGGCAATTGGGCGATAGTTATTGGGATCAGACCGATCCCCCTTCTTGGGAATCGGTTGCACGTTGGCCTCCCTCCAAGCCCAAGGCACGATACCAGAAAGATAAGACAGGCGGTATAGGCGCGTAAGTACTGGAGCCAACTCGGCTGCACATTTTTTTAGTACAACCGCTGGGATACCGTCCGGACCACTAGCCTTCCGGACATCGAGCGATTGCAGTTGTTTAAGAATGTCACGCTGCCTGAACTTTAATTCAGACATAGTGACACCGCAGCAAGGAATAGTGGGCGGTTGCGCTTTTCGATCGTCGAGCCGAGAATTAGCCGTAAAGATATTAGCTAATAATGTAGCTTTCTCCTGCGGTTCGTAGGCCAGTGACCCATCAGAGTACCTCAACGGTGGCATTGTTGGATGACAAAAATTGGCTTGCACAGCTTTGGCCAGACTCCAGTAGCCTCGACTATTAGTCGGATGACTTACGAGTTCTAGACCTAAGCGTGCAACGCGCTGGGCATCCGCTCTAGTGTATGCCCTCTTACAGGCTTTGGTGGCAGAGTTATAGGCTGATTTGAGGAAGCTGCTATTAGGATCCTTATTTGCGCGACCTTTGATCCATTCGCGATACGCGGCTTGCTGGCGATAACTGCATCGGCGCACTCGCGATTGTACCAAGGGCGTCCTTTGCGATTACCGACGATCACGGAGGAAGGAATATAATATTCCATTGCAACTGCAATCTCGTCGGCAATCGCATCAGCAATCGCTGAAGGGTCCTTCCCGTCAAAACAGCGTTGCCGCCAAGGAATGGAAGCGAAATAATCCCGCATTCCATCCCAATCTGCTGACGAATAGTGCCACACCTTGCGCTTAATTCTTACGCTGGGTGGAGGTGGAGCGCGTGGCACAGACGATATAACGAGGCAGTGATCCGATTTGCCCAGGGGGGCATCGACTGACACATCATACCCAGTTGGATGGCTCGTCAACAGAAGGTCCAGCAATGAGGGCGCATGACCTGTGACATCCGGAATCCGGGTGTGCTGGATTACTAATTGTGTCAGGTCATGTGTTAAGGCGAATGCATGAGCAGTACGTCCTGCATGGTCCGTCCTGGAGGAACCCAACCACATATCGTGATGTGCGTTAAAGTCCCCCAAGATCACCAATTCTGCTGTGGGAAACTGCTCCTGTGCGTCATCTACTGCCCTACTCATGTAATCAAAGAGCCGAGTAGTCTCATCATCTCCATTATGGGATCTGTAGAGGCACACGTAGATACGGCTCTGAGTGCCCAGGTCTACGTGTAGCCAAAGGATAGAGAAGGAAGGGTCCTCCATACAGCGCAAACGACGACAGCACACCTCCGACCGTACAAACACACATACGCCGGCCTTGCTTTGAAAGTTCTCCTCAAGCACGTAGCCGGGGTAGTGTAAGTAAGATGTGTCGGCCGGACGGCGAATCTGCGTTTCCGTCAAGAAGAGCATTTCTGGCTTAACGGTCTCGAGATGTTGATGGACGGCATTCAAGTTAGAATGAAGTCCACGGATGTTGATGAACTCCATCGTAAAAGCGGCGTAGGGGTTGTGCACCGCTGTCGAACTCATACTCATTGTCTGCGCTGTCATGATTTTTGTAGGAAGAAACGAGAAGAGCGAACAACCTCCGTCCGTGTCCAGAAGTGACCAATGTTAATCGCCGGCTCACTATAACTCCTGCAAGAATTGCATTGCACTGACCCGGCGGACGGAAGGGCTCCCGTACCCCCCCGGAATAGATCGCCGGGACCCCAAATCCGGTCACCAACCGGCACGACGAACCTACCCGAGATTATGCGCGGCATGGTGGGGCAGCCTCTCATGGTGGTTATACATGCTTGGGCCCCTGTACTGTACCGCGGGCGGCCAGCGGAACAACCGTTTCTACAGGTCTCCCTGGCCGCCGGATCAGTGCAGCACTCTTAGGCGGTGAACTACCGGAGAATCTCACCGGTACCCGAGCCACGGCGAAGGTCATTCGGTACTGGATATGCAAGAGCTGATCCCGAAACGCGACACGCAGAACGAATCACTATTACGGGTTTTTTCGCTACATGCAGGGTGGTCGCGACCCAGTCGGGCTTCAAAACCCTACCACCCCGCTGTCGCCATAGCCTCGTTCGTTACTCAGCAGGGTGCACCACGTGCAGGTGAGGTTGGCTTGGGTGTCTCAAGTCTTAAGATGTTGTGCGACACCCCTTACACCCCAAAACATTACATTACATCGTTACATTTGTTTCGTCGAAATATCATCATAATAACGTATCTTTACTTATAATATAACTAGCGGGCCCGGCAAAGGTTGTCTCGCCCTGATTAAAAATAAATCCTTGAGATATTATATACCAAAACGTTCCTCATGAATCACTTTATCCACTGGTGAAAACCGCATGCAAATCCGTTCAGTAGTTTTTGAGTTTTTCGCAAACAGACAGGCAGACAGACGCGGTAGAGGACTTTAATTTATACATGTAATAAAATAATGATTGTTATAAGTATTTATAATCAGTATTGATTAAAGAAATAAATATTTCTGACGTAATCATCACTCGAATCTTACAATCCATAAGTAATCAAAAGTAATAAAATTAAGGAGGTCTTCTTCATTCTTAATCCCTTAAGGAAAAGTTTAGGTTTTCTCTATAATATTGGTTTATTTGTCAGTGAAAATCGCGTTAAAATATGTTTGGAGAGGACAGACGTATAAAAATTGTAAAATTATTTTTTTGTTGTTATAATTGTCGTATATAGTTTGATATTGATGTAGTAATAAGGTGTTATTTAGTGTTATAACATTGTAGCGAAACGGAATAGCGTATGCATAGTTATTTGTCTTTATAGAAAAATTGCGAGGCACACGTCTGATGACATTAATTGCCTCAGTCCCCTCGTAGGATATGTCCGTTTATGAGTTTGCTGTTATTGTTTGTATTTGTTAATTGATTAAAATAAATGCCATTCAAGGAGATAATGTTTTTTTACAAGTTTAAGCCTCCCCAGTGATTACATTGAATGTAGTGTTTGCGATGTGACAGGAGGCGAGCGGTGCGGGGGGCTCGTTCCTGTCGCTGGACGCGGCGGGGCGCGTGCTGCGGCTGGACTCGGTGTCGAAGGTGGTGTCCGCGGGGCTGCGCGGGGGCTGGCTCACCGCGCCCGCGCCGCTGCTGCAGCGCCTGCAGCTGCACTCGCAAGCCGAGCTGCTGCACTCCTGCACGCTCGCACAGGTATACGCACACCACACACATACACACTGCACGCTCGCGTAGGTACGCACGTACTGTTAACTTGTGGGGGGAGAAAAGGTTAGTGGGAGGGGATAGGTTAGGAAAGGGGAGGTGGGCCTCCGGCGCTCTCACCTCTCTCGTCGGCCAGCACTCGGATGCGTACAACATGACTGGCCTTATAATAGTTTTATACACCTTCCCTTTGAGTTTCAAGGGCATTCGTGGGTCACAAGCGACACCAGACACCTTTCGCCATTTCATCCCTGCATTTATCCTATTCGTCAGGAATCACAAGGACGCTATGCCTATGCAACCATCGCTTTGGATCAGAGAAGCCGAGATACTGGAAATCAGAGCAGCTTGGTAATGTATCATTTAAAGCTATTGAAGAAAAACCGGATGGACCACCGAAGTAGCAGAATGAATGTTCAGTTTTAGTCTACTGATTTTCAACCCAACATTCTCCAGTTTTTTTCGCCATTTTACCAGCCTTCTTTGGACCTCGGTAGCATCTGCGCCGACAAGAACAATATCATCAGCAAACAGCATACACCAGAGTGTCTCCTCCTGTATGTCTGATGTTAACGCATCCATAATAACAAGGAATAAATAAGAGCTTAAAGCTGAACCCTGATGCAAATCTATAGCCATGAGATTATCGGTAATTCAAGCTGTGAATCTAACTTGTGTTTTCGCTTGACTGTACATACAACAAATAAGTTCTAGGTACTTCTCAGGCACTCTTTTCTTTTTCAGTGCCCACCACAGAACATCTCGGGGTACTCGATCATATGCCTTTTCCAGATCTATGCAAATTCTTATATACATGTCTATATTTTTCGCACAGTTGCCGAAGTGCGAAAATGGCATCTATTGTCGCACGTCCAGGGATAAACCCGAATTGATTCTGAGTCACTTCAGTCTCATCTCTTATTCGCCTCGCTATCACTCTTACCCAAACGTTCATATTGTGTGACATCAACTTTATTCCTCGATAATTGTTACAATTCTGCACATCACCCGTATTCTTAAAGATAGGTACTATTACGCTCTTGCACCATTAATTTGGGATCGCTTCCTCTAATAACATCTTATTAAAAAAATAAAGTCAGCCACATCCATCCATCTTTTGGAGATATGTATTTATAAAGCAAACACTACAGGCAATCCTCCTGAAGCTGCTGAAGGACCGTGCAGCGCTGTGGGCGCACCTGCAGCGCGCGCGGGCGCTGTACCGCGCGAGACGCGACGCGCTGCACGCCGCGCTGCAGCCGCTGGAGGCGCTGGCGCAGTGCTCGCTGCCGCGCGCCGGACTCTTCCTCTGGATGCGAGTGCGCGGCGTCGACGACGTCTATAACATGGTATAGTGTCCACATCATCACATTGCTTTACTCCAACACGAGCCCCTCAGCTACTCTTGTGTTGAGGGTCCTACTATTGGACTCGGTAAAAATCTCTTTAACTGTGGCGCGTTCTGTGACAGACATATTTTAACGAGTAAAACAGATTTTACTCTTTCGCGCATATTAAAAATAGTATAGGAATGAAAGGGTCCACCAGGTAGTTTACCACATCTGTGGTACAAAAAAAAACAAATTTTATTGACATTTGAAGAGAAGCTTTTTTGTCCGAAGTTTAACAAAAAGTGCAGTTTAAAAAAAACGTATTAATACATATGACATGGGTTTTTATTTTAGCATATAAGTAAGATTGTATTAAAAAAATAATATCCAGCATGCGTTTTATTTTTTATTAATCAATCTATATCTATCTTTTTCTTCTATACATATAATAAAAAAGAAGTGTCTGTATGTAATATGAAAATAACATTTTTTTACTGATTGGGTATGAAAGTATACACGCGTCTGATAACAAAAATACATTTTTTTTTAAATTTTTGTCGGTCTGTCTATCTGTTTGTTCCGATTAATCTCCAAAACGGTTGAACCGCTTTTGACGAGAATTTCACTGTGAAGTAATTAAAATTACAACGGGTTACTTGGGCTACTCTAATTTAGGCTAGCTGTTAACCGCGGCTTCGTCTGCAGTGCTATCTCCAAAACGGTTCAACCGATTTCCACGGGACTTTCACTGATACATAGCTGCCCTTATAAAAAGTAATTTAGGCAATTTGAATTTATACATGGCATCGCCCGCAGTACTGTCTCCAAAACGGTAAAACTGATCTTCACGAAACTTTCACTGTCAGATAGCTGACTTTATAAAAAGTTATTTAGGCATTTTTAATTTATACTGGCTGTTAACCGTGGCTTCGCCCGCAGTGCTATCTCCAAAACGGTTGGACTGATTTTCACGGGACTTTCACTGGCAGATAAAAGACCTTATAAAAAGTAATTTAATTTAGACTAACTGTTAACCGTTGCTTTGCCCGCTGTGCTATCATCAAAACGGTTATTAATATATCTAATGTACACGTTACATGTTACTTTTAGTGGCGTGTGCGTCGTACTTACAATTGTCTTAAATGAAAATTTCTATAATTGTACATAGTGTTAATGTCTACGTCCGGTACCGCTATGTTCAGTTTTAGTCTACTGATTTTCAACCCAACATTCTCCAGTTTTTTTCGCCATTTTACCAGCCTTCTTTGGACCTCGGTAGCATCTGCGCCGACAAGAACAATATCATCAGCAAACAGCATACACCAGAGTGTCTCCTCCTGTATGTCTGATGTTAACGCATCCATAATAACAAGGAATAAATAAGAGCTTAAAGCTGAACCCTGATGCAAATCTATAGCCATGAGATTATCGGTAATTCAAGCTGTGAATCTAACTTGTGTTTTCGCTTGACTGTACATACAACAAATAAGTTGTAGGTACTTCTCAGGCACTCTTTTCTTTTTCAGTGCCCACCACAGAATATCTCGGGGTACTCGATCATATGCCTTTTCGAGATCGACAAACACCATATGCAAATTCTTATATACATGTCTATATTTTTCGCACAGTTGCCGAAGTGCGAAAATGGCATCTATTGTCGCACGTCCAGGCATAAACCCGAATTGATTCTGAATCACTTCAGTCTCATCTCTTATTCGCCTCCTTAACACTCTTACCCAAACCTTCATATTGTGTGACGTAAGCTTTATTCCTCGATAATTGTTACAATCCTGCACATCACCCCTATTCTTAAAGATAGGCACTATTAAGCTATTGCACCATTCATTTGGGATCGCTTCCTCTAATAACATTTTATTAAAAAAATAAAGTCAGCCACATCCATCCATCTTTTGGAGATATGTATTTATAAAGCAAACACTACAGGCAATCCTCCTGAAGCTGCTGAAGGACCGTGCAGCGCTGTGGGCGCACCTGCAGCGCGCGCGGGCGCTGTACCGCGCGAGACGCGACGCGCTGCACGCCGCGCTGCAGCCGCTGGAGGCGCTGGCGCAGTGCTCGCTGCCGCGCGCCGGACTCTTCCTCTGGATGCGAGTGCGCGGCGTCGACGACGTCTATAACATGGTATAGTCCACATCATCACATTGCTTTACTCTGACACGAGCCCCTCAGCTACTGTTGTGTTGAGGGTCCTACTATTGGACTCGGTAAAAATCTCTTTAACTGTGGCGCGTTCTGTGACAGACATATTTTAACGAGTAAAACAGATTTTACTCTTTCGCGCATATTAAAAATAGTATAAGAATGAAAGGGTCCACCAGGTAGTTTACCACGTCTGTGGTACAAAAAAAAAACAAATTTTATTGACATTTGAAAAGAGGCTTTTTTGTCCGAAGTTTAACAAAAAGTGCAATTTAAAAAAATGTATTGAAACATATGATATGGCCTTTTATTTTATCATATAAGTAAGATTGTAAAAAATAACATCCAGCATTCGTTTTATCTTTTATTAATCTATATCTATCTTTTTCTTATAAATATTTCTATAATTTTTTTCTTACTAATCAGCAAATACGAATGTATAAATACGAAGGTAAATACGGTATGAAAGTATACACGCTTCTGATAACAAAAATACATTTTTTTTTAAATATTTGTCGGTCTGTCTGTCTGTTTGTTCCGAGTAATCTCCAAAACGGCTGAACCGATTTTGACGAGAATTTCACTGTGAGGTAGTTAAAATTACAGCGGGTTACTTAGGTTACTCTAATTTAGACTAGCTGTTAACCGCGGCTTCGTCTGCAGTGCTATCTCCAAAACGGTTCCACCGATTTCCACGGGACTTTCACTGGTAGATAGCTGCCCTTATAAAAAGTAATTTAGGCAATTTGAATATATACTAGCTGTTAACCCTGGCATCGCCCGTAGTGCTGTCTCCAAAACGGTAGGACTGATTTTCACGAAACTTTCACTGTCAGATAGCTGGCTTTATAAAAAGTACTTTAGGCATTTTTAATTTATACTGGCTAATAACCGTGGCTTCGCCCGCTGTGCTATCTCCAATACGGTAGGACTGATTTTCACGAATCTTTTACTGGCAGATAGCTGGTCTTATAAAAAAAAATATGGCAATTGTAATTTATACCGGCTGTTAACCGTGGCTATGCCCACAATGCTAACTCCAAAGCGGTTTGACCAATCTTCACGAAACTTTCACCAGCAGATAGCGGATATCATAGCAAGTAATTTAGTCTATTTTAATTTATACTAGCTATTAACCGTGGCTTCGCCCGCAGTGCTATCTCCAAAACAGTTAGACCCGTTTTCGCGTGACTTTCACTGGCAGATAGAAGACCTTATAAAAAGTAATTTATTTTAGACTAGCTGTTAACCGTCGCTTTGTCCGCTGTGCTATCATCAAAGCGGTTAGACCGATTTAAAAAAAAGTATTTGAGGTTATTCTATTTTAGACTAGGTGTCACCCTCGACTTTGTCTGCATAAAATTTAGCAAGATTTCAACTCATTCTTTATTTTTAATAAGATAAATAATTATCAGCTTATTGTTTACAATTCGACATTATAATTATTAATAACTTTAATGATATAGAGGTCTTCCTAATAAGATCTTATATTATAAACGTATTACGTAAAATTCCATGATACAATTTCTTGCAGAACAGACAAGCGTTTATTTTTTGTATAGTCACAAAATCTTAATTATAATAATGGTATTGTATATTAAATGTAATGTAAATGTAAATCTTTATAACAATATTTTAAGTTATTATTTCATTAGTTCCTTATACAGTGTAAGTGAGCACTGAGGTAGTTATATGTACGGTTCCAAATATGTTGCTGATGACAAATCTCATTTGGCACGCTGTTAGTATTTATATATCTAATGTACACGTTACATATAGTAGTAGTGGTAGAGTCACGCTGAAGCTATTACAGGTTTCAGCACGAATGGGTCGGCTCATTCGGGGTAGTACCACTCTCTCACAGAAAACCGACGTGAAGTAACAGTGCTATCATTGTTGCATTTCGTTCGGTCAGTGAGAGCTCCGGAGGCCCACCTCCCCTTCCCCTTCCTCGTCCCTTTTCCCCTCCCCATACCCCACTCCTCCCCCCAAACACAGGCTGGCAACGCACTTGCGACTCCTCTGGTGTTGCAAGTGTCTATGGACGGTGGCGATCACTTAACATCAGGTGACACACCTGACACTATAAAAAAAAAAAATTACTTTTAGTGGCATGCGTGTCGTACTTACAATTGTTTTTAAAAGAAAATTTCTATAATTGTACATAGTCTCACAATTTTATAATTCTTTAATACGATTTAAAAAAACGCGTGTGGAGCTGCGGGCACAGCTAGTCGTAAATAAAAGTTATGTAACCTATATTATTTCTCATAGAACAATTACAATGTCATTCAAAGTCAAGTGTAGTGTAAGAAATGACATAAAGAAATATATTTTATTGAAAAATCTAATTGTATCTAATCTAATTGTTTCTAAAAATCATGTTTTCCTAAGCTTAGGTTTCAAAAATTTGTATCCAAACCCTTATGTGTTGAAAGTTCTATAGTGAGGTCCACGCCAACCTAGAATTAGTCTTTTTACTTCCAACGTATGAAAGGTTACATCGCTTTACCTATAAGGCCTTTACCTTATTTTTTTAGTTAAAAACTTCTTCAACTATGTTGAGCAATTTAAAAAAAGCATATTTATTTGGTAAAGGATAAACTTAAGGGTTCGTGTCACCGATAACATGTTTTTTTAATGTACCCCATTTTTCAGTAGCCAGTGTATTTAATAGAACAATCACTGTCGGTGGTGGTTGTATTATATTATTCAAAAATCATTTAAAATATAAAGAGAGGAAAGATATATGTAGTCTCTCAATAGATCGCATTTGTGAAGTGGCTTGTGCAGAGATGGATAAATTAATTATTATCTGTGTTTATAGACCTCCATCATCAAGTATTCATCAATTCTTACAAAAAATGGAGGAAATTCTAATAAAAATATCTAATAGTAATAAGCAAGTTTTAGTCTGTGGTGACTTTAATATAGATATTTTAAGTACGTCACCAGAGGTCACTATGTTCATATCGTTATTTAGGTCATTTAACCTGGATCCACTTTTTAATGCGCCAACTAGATGTACGTCTCAGACTGCATCTTGTATTGATAATATCTTTACTTTTCCACGGGACTTTCACTGATACATAGCTGCCCTTATAAAAAGTAATTTAGGCAATTTGAATTTATACATGGCATCGCCCGCAGTACTGTCTCCAAAACGGTAAAACTGATCTTCACGAAACTTTCACTGTCAGATAGCTGACTTTATAAAAAGTTATTTAGGCATTTTTAATTTATACTGGCTGTTAACCGTGGCTTCGCCCGCAGTGCTATCTCCAAAACGGTTGGACTGATTTTCACGGGACTTTCACTGGCAGATAAAAGACCTTATAAAAAGTAATTTAATTTAGACTAACTGTTAACCGTTGCTTTGCCCGCTGTGCTATCATCAAAACGGTTATTAATATATCTAATGTACACGTTACATGTTACTTTTAGTGGCGTGTGCGTCGTACTTACAATTGTCTTAAATGAAAATTTCTATAATTGTACATAGTGTTAATGTCTACGTCCGGTACCGCTATGGGCGAGACTACGACGCCACCCGGGGAACCACTATTGACCTGCGATACCGCGCTATTGACTTTATCGGGGGTGTTACTAATGACCTCGAACGCTATTGGTGGAAGTTATCGGCTGTTCATTATTCACCCCGGTGTGAGACTACATTGGTGGGCATATAAAGGGCAAGATGTCGCTGATCTGCACGCACTCCTATGTGGAAGTTATTGTAAGGCGAAGCTCTGGCCAAATGAATAGTGACAGTATCAACGAAGTGTTTATTGGCAATCCTGACTGCATCGACCCTATACGTGATTAGTGTAACAATAGTCTCACAATTTTATAATTCTTTAATGCGATTTAAAATTTGCGGGTACAGCTAGTCGTAAATAAAAGTTATGTTGTGTAGGTAACCTATATTATTTCTCATAGAACAATTACAATGTCATTCAAAGTAAAGTGTAGTGTAAGAAATTACATAAAGAAATATATTTTATTGAAAAATCTAATTGTATCTAATCTAATTTTTTAAAATCATGTTTTGCTAAGCTTAGGGTTCAAAAATTTGTATTCAAACCCTTATGTGTTGAAAGTTCTATAGTGAGGTCCACGCCAACCTAGAATTAATCTTTTTACTTTCAACGCACGAAAGGTTACATCGCTTTACCTATAAGGCCTTTACCTTATTTTTTTAGTTAAAAACTTCTTCAACTATGTTGAGTAATTAAAAAAAAAGCATATTTATTTGGTAAAGGATAAAATTAAGGGTTCGTTCACGTTCACGTACGTTCGGTTCGTGTCATCGATGACATGTCGATATAATCGTGAGGTTTTGTGCTTGCGTCAGACTAGCGACGTATAAGCGCCTGTGTATATCTAATTTTTTTGTTTGTTTTGAGATTGTGCAGCCCCTCATATTTGTTTAATTCATTAACTGTATAAAAATGTATATAATTATAACTGACTTTGAAATACCTAGACCCACACCTAGATACACACTCGGATAAAGTAGCATATCGTCTAACAGTTAGAAAGAAATAACCTCGCTTGATCGCTTGAGCGTGGAGGTGCATGTCTTAGGTATAAGTAATATAATGTAATTAATTCATTATTATCGTAGGTTTTGTAAGGGCAAAAATTGCCATTCCTTTAGAAACGTCCTACTGACGGCTAATTATGTAATTGACTCAACTTTCTTTTTTATTTCTAAGATGAATAATATATTCCGTGTAGGTTCACTCTGCATTCGAGCGTGGGCTGATGCTGGTCCCGGGCCAGGCCTTCCTGTACGAGGGCGGAGCTCCCTGCCAGTTCCTGCGCCTCACCTTCAGCAGGATCCGGCGCGAGGACATGGGGACTGCGGTCTCCATACTCGCCGACACCATCCGACATGAGCAGGCGCGGACACTCCACAAGCTGCCCAAACGGATCGCCACGGAAACATAAATATTGTCATCAGTCTCTTTACTTTTTAACATTAGTTAAATCTAATGTGAATCCATCATATATCATCACATGTTATCACATGTTTCATTTTTTTAACATTTACACTTTTTATACACCGAGAACGAAGTTGAAATTTTTCCGTTTATAATTTTTTTACATGTAAAAAATTTAAGGATCTTGAAAATAACGTAATATATTAAGATGACTAAAATTGGAATCGGCTCATTTTGTAATGTAAGGACTCACTTCTCACTTGTTACAATAAAGTCCCAAAACATATTACCGATTTGCCGGACTGTAAATTTAAGCACCATGTCAAGCGGGTTTTAGTGTCGAAAGGCTACTATAGAGTGGATCAATACGTGAACGATGGTGACGTCTGGAATTAACTCCTCTCTGTGCATCCACTAAAAACGGTATTGTAACGTATAATGTATTTGAAATATATATTTATGTTAAAAAGATGGACCCAATCGAGTTTCTTGCCGGTTCTTCTCGGTGACTGGGTTGTTTTCCAAACCGGTGGTAGTTTTGACGTTCATAAGCGCCTTATTAGGGCCTAAACTGAATTAAGTATTTTTGATTTGATTTGATTTGATTTGATTTGATTTGATATATTCGTGAGGTATTGTGCTTGCGTCAGACTAGCGACGTACAAGCGCCCGTGTACATCTAATATCTTTTTTTTTTGTTTGAGATTATAAAAATGTATACAATTATAACTGACTTTGAAATACCCAGACCCACATACACACTCGGATTACAGTGGAAGTTCCTACGTTAATCATCGTGATCAACACGTGAAGTAACATATCGTCAAACAGTTACAAAGAAATAACCTCGCTCGATCGCTTGAGCGTGGAGGTGCATGACTTAGGTTTAAGTAATATATTGTAATTAATTCATTATTATCGTAGGTTTTGTAAGGGCAAAAATTTCTATCCCTTTTGAAACCTCCTACTGACGGCCAATTAAGTAATCGAGTACAACTTTCTTTTTTATTTTTTTTTACTTCTAAGATGAATAATATATTCCGTGCAGGTACACTCTGCATTCGAGCGTGGGCTGATGCTGGTCCCGGGCCAGGCCTTCCTGTACGAGGGCGGAGCTCCCTGCCAGTTCCTGCGCCTCACCTTCAGCAGGATCCGGCGCGAGGACATGGGGACTGCGGTCTCCATACTCGCCGACACCATCCGACATGAGCAGGCGCGGACACTCCACAAGCTGCCCAAACGGATCGCCACGGAAACATAAATATTGTCATCAGTCTCTTTACTTTTTAACATTAGTTAAATCTAATGTGAATCCATCATATATCATCACATGTTATCACATGTTTCATTTTTTTAACATTTACACTTTTTATACACCGAGAACGAAGTTGAAATTTTTCCGTTTATAATTTTTTTACATGTAAAAAATTTAAGGATCTTGAAAATAACGTAATATATTGAGATGACTAAAATTGGAATCGGCTCATTTTGTAATGTAAGGACTCACTTCTCACTTACTAGTTGTAATGTTATTCCATTCTGTACAAAATAATTTGTGTCTAACATCTTCATCGATCAAATATTGTTTAAGACGCAATTACTTCATATTGCCTATATTTCAAGGATGTCATCATATCACAACCTGTCACAAACTTTAGTAAGCTATAATTATATAAAAATAATTCATTAAAACATATTGAGAAGGGCTGACGGGCTCACAATTTAACATTATATGTTCCAAAGTAAAAAATATAGTTTCTAAAATCAGCGCCACCTGCCTCCTTCAAATATAACTGAACTAAACCGTACCGACGCGACGACCTGTGGACTTACGTTCACAGCAAGATTTCCAAAATTCTATTTTAAAAATACCATTTATTAAGGTATATGATGTAAGTTTGATATCCAGCTAAAAACAGAAACAAACACGCGCCAACCGCGCTTTATAAATGTTTTATTATGCACTTGCTTTGTAAACGGATAGCCACCACTGCTGTTACGATCAACATTCATTCAAATATCAAGTATGTCATCTTTTAAAAATCACTAGCGAACTCTATAGATAAACATTATTTTGTCAGAAACGTTGTCGCGTGTCCGTATAAATACATTGTACAATACAATACATAAATTGTAGTCCGGTGAAGCTGTGAAGACCCTACCAGGTCAATAGCTTAGTCAGTTCGAGAAAAAAAAAACAATACATAAATAGTCTATTTCACGCACTCCGAGTATTATTATTGCGCTGTCCGTGTCAGTCTAGAATCTTATAGTAGTGAGCTCGAAGCTCGTATTTGTTCAAAAAAGTAAAAAAATATAGTTCTTGAGAACGGCGCCACCTAATTCTTTCAAGTATAACTAAGAACCATACGGATGACACTACAAAAAAGTGTTTATCAGAAATAAAAAATATTACGGAAAATGTAATATCATGTAATTAATATTTAATAAAAAACATTTATTATATTTATATAATAAAGTTATTGAATGAAAATGCTCTGTATAAAAAATACTATTAAAATATTTACACCTATTATATATACAGTACTACCATCTATCGGAAACAACGTAAACTTTACAAACGCATGTTTTGTAATCTAGTTAATATTAGTGTAATTAGGTAGAGCAAAACTAAAATATATAATTTAGTTTTAATTAAATACTTATTATAATATTTGTCATTAGTACTTAGTATATTTATATTATTTAGGGTATATTTTCTGTAATACGAAGTCTTCTTATATTCAAATAAGAAAACAATAGTATTAACAGTTAACGCTACTCGGTAATAGATGTCGCTAAGGAGAGAATTAACTGTTAACTATACTTGATTATAGCCAATATAATATTTATACGAAATAAATTAATATATAGGTATTTATTCTAATTTAAATAAAATTGTATTTAGTTATAATTATTAAGTAAACCGGGAACATAAACTTCTAACGGTTATCAATTGATAAAACATTATTTGTTAGAGGAAATGGTTCATAATTAATATCGGAGAATTTTTACCATTGTTCTGACTATAGAATATTTCAGTTAATTCTAATGATTAATCTATTATTTAATGTTGAAAAACTCTTTCTATACTTATGTATAAACCATTTTAACAGTTATATATTACAGTGGATATATAAAAATAAATAAATGAATAAAAAACACAGTTGTTTTATTTATAGACTATCGCATATCCATTCCTAATATTATAAACTGAAATGTGTGTTTTTTTGTTTATGTTACACCTTAATTACACAACCGATCATCTTAAAATTTAACATACACTTTGTCACGAGCACAAAGAGGACATGGGGTACATTTAAACAAGAAAAATAGTGCTCTATCTGCGTGTAGGAAGTATTTACATTATGCTAAAGTAAAAGCTAGTAATATTGTAAAAGAGAAAGTCTGTGAGGGTTTATATTTGTTACCCCACCGTGAAAAAATAAACGGATTTTGAAATTTTACAGTTATACCTTACCCATAACAATAAATATAATGAAAAAGTTTTATATTTCGTGGAAAAAAGACAATTACTTCTTCTCAGTTAAGTTTTTATCTTAAACTTAACCTACTTAGATTGGATTGGATTGGATACTTGGATAATTTTAACATAAATACTTGCAATATCTAAACATCGAAACCTGTGTCCTATATGTATACCGATATGTGGAGTGTTGCAAGCGGTATGGGACGCATACGAAGAAGAGGGAAACTCAACTGATAACATTGTTTACAATGACTTTTGTATTTGTATAAAGTATACACACCAACACCTGTGTCTACTATACCGACGTGACTGACGACATAATTAGTAGGTTCATCCATCGGGTCGAGGACGCTCCGGCGCGGCGTGAGACAATCTGGATTATAATTTATAATTTTAAGATGATAATGAAGCCGCCATAAATGTAATAATTTCAGATAAAAAATTGATCTATAATAGGTAAGAAAATAATAACAACAGTTGCTCACAATTACAACGACTTTGGCATAACTAATTAAACAAACGGAGACAGAAAAAAGGTGCGAACTAAGAGTCTGCAGAAATAAAAAAACAAATACTTATATGTTATTTTGCTGTTTAAACTACATTGGTTTTCCAATGGATTGATTATTAAACATGTTAATAATTTATATTTACAGAACCCCTCCTTGGGTGAAGGCCTTCTCCAAATATATACATCGTTCCTTATTTTGGGTTTTTTGTCTCTAATCATAAGAGGGTGACGTTATGGATCGGCCTCCTGGGTATGCGCTATAGAGGTAAACCTCTTACGAGATGGCAAGATCATCAAGACGGCTGGTCATGACTGGATAGAAAATAAAATAAATAAAAATATTAGCTGGCACGGCCACGCGTTGCTGTGGCTCAAATATTGCATATTGAATTAAAGTTATCATAAAGTATTTAGTATTGTTGGAGTTATGAGTCTGCCTTGAAATTTGATACAGGATAAACGAGGCTACATAGTAAATAGATTAACAGAACACGTGCAACATAAACTGGAGAAAACAAATTCAAAATTAAAACGTAGCGCCATCTGTGAGATATCTCAATTTGGACCAAACTATACATAAACTCCAACGTTTCATGAATATCGGTTGAGTAGTTTCGGAGATCATTGTCAACAAACATCATGACATTGGATTTTTATATATTTAGATTTGTTTAAGTCGTTCAAAATTTAACAAGTTTCAAAATAAGTTAAAAAAACCTCTTACCATCTGAGGGCTATCTCGTCACGCGTCACGTAAACCGTACGAGTTACAAGATCATGTATGATGTCATAATTAATAGATGTACAATTGCAAAGGAAGACGCAGGCAGTTACTAGTACTTTTATACATTAACAAATCTGTTGTTTAACTATGTACCTAGCGTATAAATCTAATCGATTCTGGAGCCTCTATACAAATCTTCAAAAAATATACAAAAAGTGTTAGAATTGTGTGTAGAGATTGTTTAAACTGAATTTATCGATATGATTTTCAACTTATACACGAAAATGAATACAAATCTAAATAGAGAAATGAGACTCACAACTAGATGCCCCGCAGAAGTATTAGAACTATTATAAGTATTAGCAGAAATATTGCATATTACTGTAAACCAGGTGCAACAAAAAGAGTTCAGCCAGATACTGCAGACGTATATATGATACACTTGCGTTCTGAATTCAGGGTATAGAGTATTTTGAAATGTCAGATAATTTGGTTTCATTAATACAATTTCTTTAAATGCCACGTCAAATAAAAAACAACACGTTTCTAAGCAATCTTTGATATTAACCATCTTCTTTACATGACCTTTTATTGAATACAGGAATTAATGAGAAATAAAACCTCATTATGAACAAATTTTTCCTTAAAATTTGAAACTATCACAATATAAACTTTGAAAAGGCAATTAGAACTGTTTCAAAGAATTACTTCAATAATAGTTTTGTTATTACTTGTAATAAACTATTGGGTCTTTTGCAATTATAACTGTTGCTATAATTTGTAACATGATACCATGAAAAGAATATTCGTTATTGGTATCATGACTTTGAGTGTGAAAAACAAAGAGTGTTTACCCTTCCACACCTATTAGTTGTTGCATAATGCTAGCTCGTTCACGTGACAATAATAACAATAACAGCAAAATAATTATGATGAAGTTTTAAATACATCGCTTTAAGGAATAATACATGAAGTTGTTAACTTTAAAATGTTAACAAAAAACATTTAAAAAAATCAGTCTATAATTTAATAAAATAAAAAAGGTGTGTATAGTTCATACACGGTAGAAGTGAAAGTTAGTATTGTGATTATTTATTAAGAGAATGAGATGAATACACTATGAAGGCGGTAAACATAGTTTTCGGTATTATTTAGCGATACTTTAATATTAGTATATATTAATATTAGCAATGTCATAAATACACAACACAGAATAATTTTTTAAAGTGCCCTATAGTCGTTACGATCCAACAGAAAATAATGTGATATAGTTTTTCAACGTTTCTCTGTCTCTCTCCCTCTCTTGGTATATATATATCGAATACAATAACAATATAATATCTTATTCTCTCACAGTCTAACACTTATAAACGTACATTTATAGTTTTCTCTGTAGCATTATACACTTCGTTTCATAAAATTCAATCGACATAATAATAAAGAATTCGTTAATTTCTCTGTTTCATATCTTACTCTATACAATCTTCCTCATTATTAGCGAAGAGTTGTTTTATGCCGACATCGCCTAGTTAGCTCACAATTTCCCATTTACCTAGGCTCATCAGGCGTCTGCACACAAATTTACGCTTTAAAACAACTCATTAGTGTCCAAACTCCATTATACGAGACTCTAGAGGAAATTACAGAAGTTCATCAAAGAGAATTATACTTCAAGTCGTTGGCATAGAGCTGGTTATTGTTTGAAAACAGTCGAAGCCGTAATGAAAACTCTTTGAAAGACCGATTGCTCCGAATTAAGGAAATAAGTAATTTAATTACGCGACGATTATTCGAGAATGTATTTTTAATTTTGTTTGTTTTCAAATGTCCCGTTTTATGATTCCTTTCTGTAGCTGTCTGTTGTGATATACCTAATAGTTTTGAAGTTATACTTCTTCCGGCGCGTTAGGGAAAAATGATGAGAGTAAATTTTTACGATGCGCGCGCACACCGTCACGAAAAACCGACGCCCTGAAGTTATTACCATGCGCGAGCACACCGTTACGAAAAACCAACACCCTGAAGTTAGCTATAGTCAACTTTTTCTATTGTTACTGTCGTTTTTTACTGTCGTTAAAAACGTAGAATAAGGCGTAACAAATCATAGCAGCGGTTTGTCACAAATATGCAATGCGCAAGCGTATCTTTTATCAACTCCTACTTTTGTATAAGGGTTTAAAATGGAGTATATCTTTGAGTAAACCCAATGAAGATAATGTCATCTTGTTTGACAATACATTTAATCCACGATACTTCCATAGAACTCTCCGGAAACGTTACACTCGAATGTTGTAAACAAACAGCAGATAATACGCGGCTTTGAAAGAATTTTCAAAAAAATTCACAACATCTTCTTTAAGTTCGGTAATTTTCAAAAGTATCAAGAACTTAATTCCTCTTAACGTTTGCGCAAAATACTCGAAAACATGTCGAAAAAAATTGTCGCTTTGTGTGAAAACTAACGCCTTATTACAAAGGAAGATTACAAAATTAAAAATGCACGTCGGTAAATAATATCGCTATACTGTATCTAAGAAATGGGTTGTATTCGAAACGCAAATGGTATTATTGTGCAAGCACATTGGCGGTTTCGCACAAATGGATTTGTTTTCGCGGATTACACGAAGCTCACAAAACAACTATCCTATTAACGTTTTCTAAATTAAATTCTTAAGTACAGAACTTAAGATACATTATTGTATGTAAATATAATTTAGTTACTTTGCACAATAACTGCAGATAAACTAAATTAAAAAGTTATTTAGTATATTTTATATGATATGACGTTTGCTGTGACGTTTTTTTTTCTTTTTCGAACTGACTACGCTATTGACCAAGCAAGGTCTTAACAGCTTCATTGGACTACTAAGGCGAGCGCTTAAGGCACTCAGCTGATTTTATTTTGACAACTAGCTCAAGGGTGCGCGACACACCTCGGCTTTGGCTGTTGCCTGATACATGCATTTCGCGACCTATCTGAGCTAACCTAAGCTAAGCTAACTATTCATACGTATATGAGTTGTTGAAACACATATGTGTACCAAGCATAAATACCTCAATAACTCTTATATATATTTCGTATCGGATAATATTCTAAACTATTTCAGTTTGATAAGGGAAAAAAGATAAAACCCTTCCACTTGCATGTGTAAGCGTGTATGCGTGCACGTGTGTGGAGGTCATATGTGTAATGTTGTGGCAGTGATGTAAGATTTTGTGTGAGTGTATCGCGCGAGCAGCGTACTCAAGGGTTCCACGCCGAGGGAACGAACCTAGGCTTGAGCAGCTGCCGAGGGGGGCCTAATCTGGTGTGCGGGAGCGAAATTTATCACTAGACCACGGCGGCGTGATCTGTGGTTACGCGGGCATGGGCGTGAGCACGCTCTGTTTGGAGAGAGAGAGAGAGATCGTTCACTGCCGTTATTTCATCGGGAGGGTCGGTAGTTGCTTTCAATGAAACATTACATATGTCTTGTTAATTTACTTATATGAATACTTCTTGTAGAAACTAAACTATTTTCAAGTAGGAATGCATAATTAAGCGAGTAATTAAGAAGATGGGAGCTGAAGAGTGGGAGGTCGCGGCGGTCGGCGCGATACGCTCTGCGCTCCGAGACGTGGAAATGGAAAACATAATGTTATTAACGACTTTCCTTCATTGTGCTGGTTTGTGGTACAAGTACAGGCATTATAACGTTTCCATAACTTATACTATTGCGGTTAGGAGCAATTCAAGTATTCTGGTTGGGAGGTCTGTGGTTTGATTATTTTTTATGACATACGGGATGGGGGTGTCTGGATGTAAGGTGCGCGGTCTTATCTACTGGGTTACCAACTCCCTAATAGCGAATTACTATAAGTTAATACCTCTATAGGCTACAAACTCCTTATTTCTAGACTTGTTAACTGTAGTCTATGAATCAATAGGGAAACTAGAACATATTAAAAAAGGGGCGGGAGGGGGGGAAAGAGCATTGTTTACTTCTGTTGTGCAAGAGGAGAGGGGAGGAAGGTCAGAAATTACAACATTTCGGCTTACGTTATACTTGAAAGGCCCCTTAGCGGCCTTATTATATCTTCTTCTTAATTTCCTTCCTTCATGGAAGAGCTTGATTCCGTCTTATTCTCTATACAAAGTATTTGATCTTATCAAAGGACTTATTTATATAATTATAATTTTTTTATTAATTATGTATCCTTTTCCCGAAGCTAAAACTTAAAATGCAAGTAAATTAACATACTAGTTCGTACTCACTGTATAAAAAGCAAATTGAAATACCTATTATTATATAATTATTACCAGGACTTTCTTTCTTATGGGAGTATGTGGAGGCACGCAGTGTTCTTAAAGGGAAATTATAAAATAACGAAAAATTGCCATAAGTTGGTTTTCGATCTGAAAATTTTAGAACAGTATCTCACTATTATACGCCGCAAGTACCTAAAATAACAAGGTGTACATTTTTGCACTTTTTGAGATACAAAAAATTATAGATTTACAATATTCGAAAAGTGCCCCAAAAACGAAATGACAAAAATAGTCCTGATTATTACCATATGTTTGTAAAATAATAAATTTTTGCACTATGTGTTAAATGTGTTGTAAAGCAATATTTAACAAATAAATTAATAAGTTTTCTCGCAACTCCATCTGCTTTTTTCGTTATATATTTTTTGAATAAAACATAAGCCTATATCCCGTTCTTAGCCCAAAATGGGGTTTGGCTTGTTACCTATATTGTATAAATATATTATAAATATCGCTTATCTCTTTTATCTCGGAACCGGCGATATTGTGCAGAAGTGCATTTTCTTCACCATTTCCCATCAAATAAAATTCATTAACATTCATGGATTGATAATTATATTTTATTAGGTTTTAACGTTAGTGAATTCATTTCGTCATTTTCGATTAATTTTCTAGCTTTTCTGTTTTATTACATAATTTATTTAACCTAAGCACGTTATAGTGACTGCACTGTGCCTGATAGTAAGACCAGTATAATACAAAAACAATAGCAACAACAGCAAGAGATCGGTAATCTATAGCTAGTCACTTTGTATCTTGACAGCTAGATGTACTATATTCGTTGATTCTGAAACGCAAAACAGTAAATACATATCGCTTTGACGAGTTTCTCACTATGTATACGATGGTCGCAACCCATCAACAATATCGACATATAGATAATTTTTATATAGATATTGTTTAAATTGATCAAAGTATAACGACAGGTGTCAAGTAACTCGATAAACTTACCATTTCAGAGCTATGCTGTCATTCTTTATAAATTGATGCGATGATCGATATGATGATAAGTTAAAAATATTTAGGAAAATATTAACACATTGTCATAATCTATGAAATTACAATATGTTGTAATGGGAACGTGCTCCGCACGCGTTTTTTAAATCGTATTAAAGAATTATAGAATTGTGAGACTATGTACAATTACAGAAATACTCTTTAAAGACAATTATAAGTACGACGCGCACGCCACTAAAAGTAACATATAACGTGTACAGTAGATATATAAATACAAATAGCGTGCCAAATGAGGTTTGTCATCAGCAACACATTTGGAAACCTTAACCCATCATATAACTACCTCAGTGTTCACTTACACTGTATAAGGAACTAACGAAACAATAACTTAAAATATTATTATTAAGATTTACATTATATTTTATATACGTTGCAATTATTATAATTAAGATTTTGTGACTATACAAAAAATAAACGCTTGTCTGTTCCGCAAGAAGTTGTATTATGGGACACTTTACGTAATACGTTTATAATCTAAGATCTTTTTAGTAAGACTTCTATATCATTAATGTTATTAATAATTATAATATCGAATTGTAAACAATAAGCTCATAATTATTTCTCTTATTAAAAATAAAGAATGAGTTGAAATCTTACTAAATTTCATGCAGACCAAGTCGCGGGTAACAGCTAGTCTAAAATAGAATAACCTCAATTACTTTTTATTAGGTTCGCTATCTACCAGTGAAAATCCCGTGAAAATCGATATAACCATTTTGGTGACAGCACAGCGGGCGAAGCCACAGTTAACAGCTAGTCTAAATTAAAATACATTAAATTACTTTTTATAAGGTCCGCTATCTGCCAGTGAAAGTCCCATGAAAATCGGTCTAACTGTTTTGGAGAAAGCACTGCGGGCGAAGCCACGGTTAACAGCTAGTATAAACTAAAATTGCCTAAATTACTTTTTGTTAAGTCAGCTATCTTTCAGTGAAAGTTATCTGAAGATCGATCGAACCGTTTTGAAGATACTACTGCGGGCGAAGCCACGGCTAACAGCTAGCATAAACTAAAATTGCTTAAATTACTTTTTATAAGGTAAGCTATCTGTCAGTGAAAGTGCCGTGGAAATTGGTCCAACCGTTTTGAAGATAGCATGGCAGACGAAGCCGCGGTTAACAGATAGTCTAATTTAAAGTAGCCTAAGTAACGCGCTGTAATTTTTTCTATCTGCCAGTAAAATTCCTGTCAAAATCGGTTCAGCCGTTTCAAAGATTACCCGGAACAAACAGACATTCGACAAAAATTTTAAAAATTGTTTTTTTTTTTTCTTTTCCTCGAACTGACTACGCTATTGACCCTCCAGGGTGTTTGTTTGAACGCGCTAATCTCAGGAACTACTAATCCGATTTTGAAATTGAAAAATTATTTCTTTGTTAGATAGCTCTATTATCGAGGAAGGCTATAGGGTTATATATATAGTAGCAAAGAAAAAAATTTTTAAAAAGGGTTTTTTTTTTTTTTTTTTTTTTCTCGAACTGACTATGCTATTGACCTGGCAAGGTCTTAACAGCTTCACCGGACTACCCACCAGGGTCTTCACAGCTTCACCGGACTACGTATAGAAAATTGCATTTTTGTTATCAGTAGCGTGTATACTTTCGTACCCAAGTAGTAAAAAAATTTTATTTTGTTATTACATACAGACACTTCATTTTTATTATATGTATAGAAGATAAATTCGCTTTATGAGAACGGTAACTTAAATACGATTGTCTGATCATCGGGAAAGAAGGCGTATCTAAGTATATGTTCAAGGAGTTTTTAGTCCATACATTTGAGTATAGCTAGTTACTAGGTGAAGATAGACTATTTTATATTTTCAGGAAATTTTTCGCACTTCAGGTTTTTTTTCTATCAAAATATATGTTTAAATTTTATGATTGAAGTGAAGCGTAAGTCGTGTAGTCTAATAGTTGTTGAATAATGATCGTTAATAGGAAGTTATTATCGGTTTATAGGGATCACGGGTGAGACGCCGCGCGCCGCCGCGTTACGGTTTGATGCGCTCTCTCAATACGTCGGCAATTACCCAACAAACATGGTGTTCACAAAGAAAACACATTTATTTGCAACACACACATACATACATTATTTACAGATGAAAATATACATACAATGTAAACGCAAAAATATACAAATGAAATTTTTGGATTTAGTATATGTGTGTAGCAAATGAGCCCCGAGTCAGCGTGCGTGCTGTACGAGGTTAGTCCTCCAGCGCTGATTTTCACTCGGGATGCAGTGAGTTATGTCTGCGCTAAGCGATGATGTGCATGTGTGTTATGTGGTGTATGTATTGATCAGTATCGTGGAGTTATATTTCTAGGTTTAAAAAAATGGCAACTGAATGTTAAGTATGACATAATAAGTAAGTAATAGATAATCTCTCACTTTCGCTCCCTATAGTCCGATGAAACTGTTAAGGCCTTGCTAGATCAATATCGTAGTCAGTGCGAAAAAAAAAACTTTCTCTCTCTCATTTAATATAAATTCTTTGACGCACCTTTCCTTTATTTTCTAAATAAGTATAAATATGCAAATAATAACCTATATAAAATACATGGACACAATGCGACGATAGAGTTCTTTAGAAAATATAATTGACTACCGTGGGAAGATTGATAAAAAAAATGTTACAATTATCCTACACATAGTGACATAATTTATATAGTATATTCTGGTTATTATGGTTGGTTTTTGTATAGTATGGTTATTATTATACAAAGGAAATATCAACACAGAACGTGAATTTAGTTTTATTTTCACAGATGAAGAACAAAGCTCTGCTTATATCAAAATATAATCTAAAAATAAAGGCAACCATCGAAAGGCATATACAGTCACAAGTTTACAGTAACCTAAGCAGATCCCATTGAACATACTGCGCAGTGGTCTGTCTATACATTAAAGAGGATAGAATTAATTAGAAAATAAATAGACGATGAATCATTGTTACTGAGAAATATCGGTATAACGCTAATTAAAAGAATTTATAAGAAATAGTGCTTCGTAATATTATTGAAAAATAATCGACCTGTATATAAAGCTCTTTACAGACCGCAACAAAAGAGCACAGCGTGTAATTTTCGCATCGTGTATAGGTGTGGTGTGAAAGACCCTAACTATAAGGATTACCTCACATTAACGCGTTTTGTAAAAGCTCCAACAGTTTTGTATACGGTTATGAGATAATCTGTATTTTTTTATACTGCTCGATATAGCCTACGAGTTTGTGCCCGTTTCTGTCAACACATATTTAATACCGTATGTCCTTCAAGTAATATATAAGACTTATAAACATTTTTCAGTGCTTTTATGATTGTAAGATAATCTTGAAGACTATTCAACCGATTTTAGTGGAGTTTTTACTTTTGTATATACATCATCAAAAAAGTCTAAGCAACATGTACTAATTTAAATTTTAGGATGGTTCTTCACATTATAACGTTGTATTTTATTTTTAAAATAATATCTTTAGGGTTCTATGATGTAAAAATAACAGCTATTGTCTTTATAAGTTCTTTTAATAACAGAAATTAACAATATTAGAATATACTGTAGAAACTAAGATACATAAGAAACTAAACTTTTTTCTTACAAAATGAAATTTCTAAAAAAAATGTATGTATTGTGAAAGAATAGAACAATTTAATACAAAGTATGGTCTCCTCTGCTATTCAGAACTTGTCGGCAACGATTATTCATTGAATTAATGAGACTGTTTATGTCATCTTGCGGTATTCGCTCCCAATGGAATTGTAGCAAATCCTTCAGCTGT
>MU159597.1:155112-232182 GCA_015888305.1 Antheraea pernyi | reverse complement strand
AGCAGAGCATATATTTTTAGTTATTGAAAGTAAGTTCTCATTCTTTTTTTCTGGAATATCTTGAATCTCAATGTTAGTTTCTCGTGTTCTTTGCTCTAAATGGGAGAATTTGGACTTAAAATCATCGATTTGTGTTACCAACTTTGAATTTTTTGCTGTTAATTTTGACGTAGAAGTGTTTAAAGCGTTATTGGTTTTCACTTGTTCATCGTGGAATTCAGATCAAAAATTTATTGACGTTTTAACTTGATTTCATTCTTCTCGCATTTGAGAGAATTTTAATCCAAGATCACGGATTTCCTGTCTTACATTTTTTTTTATGTAATAGGTGGCAAACGAATAGGTGGGTCACCTGATGTTAAGGGATCACCACCGCCCATGGACACTAACAACACCAGAGTAGTTACTAGTACGCTGCCACCCTTTGGGGGAAGGGTTAGGGGAGGAAGAGGGAGAGGAGAGGAGAGAGGAGAGGGGAGGGGAGGTGGGTCTCCGGTGCTCTCACTGACCGAACGAAACGCAACAATGCAAGCACTATTACTTCGGTTTTCTATGAGAGGGTGGTACTACCCCGGACGAGCCGACTGATT
This sequence comes from Antheraea pernyi, assembly GCA_015888305.1. Lineage (NCBI taxonomy): Eukaryota > Metazoa > Arthropoda > Insecta > Lepidoptera > Saturniidae > Antheraea > Antheraea pernyi. The sequence continues at coordinate 231,592 of MU159597.1, read as the reverse complement.
CATGCTGAAACCAGTAACAGTTTCAGTGTGGCTCTACCATCACAGATACATTACATTAGAAAATGTCGCATTATAATTATCAAGACTTGTTTGTTGATTGTTAAATTTAATTAACATATCCTCCTTCAGCCTTCTAATTTCACTTATAATATCTTCATGACAAAGAAACTAACACATAAATCAATAGAAAGTAGCCTACTTGTTAAATTTTATACTTCGAATTCAACTGATTGATAATAATTACGCATAGAAATGTCATGCTTAATTATAACTTATTGTACATGTATATTATACGGACCGACCAAACGGACGTCGTTTTTCTTTTATTTGTTTTTTTTTAGTAGCGTAGGGAGATGAAATTAAACTTAAACTTTTAACTAATCTGTCTGCTATATATAGCACAAAGAAAATTTACCATAATCCGTCAAGAATTTCATTAACTACAAATTTTTGAATTTACGTCCGTTATCCTGGAGAACCCCTTGCGTTTTATGGGACAAAAAGTATCCTAAATGTAACTTTATAATATTAATCTTCTATATCGATAACAAATTCAATCCTGATTTTAGTTTTCAAAAAATATTTAATATACAGTTTTGGCCTGGTTACAATTTTATTATAGTATAGGTAGATTATTGTAATTAAAAAAAATAATCAGATATGGTCGTATTTCTACCACTGAACGACCACTAGTATACAATAATTGTGCTTTGAAGTTAATTTTATTGTTTCATAACCACATATTTCGAACTGAAGTCCGACTGTGCTATCAAAGACCCATCATGTATTCAAATGCCGCACAAAAAGAATAACACAGAAACATATCTTAATACAAAACCGCAAACACCTCCAAACCGAATCGACCAATTTATAATAATCCTTTTAAACACCGAATCTCCACAAAAAAACTGTATTATATTTACAAAAACATTTTTATCCTTCACATGTATGGAGTTATTGACCACTGTAGGAAAAAAACATGGCGGTTTTGTGTCAAATTTCAATAGTTTCGTATTTCGAAGTGTGATGCACAATGGTTCGGTATTATCACAAGTTGGCCATATAGTGACCATTATCAGGATTATACGTTTCAAGTGATTTCGAGTACTTTTGTCATGTTTTTTCTTTAATTCGGCAGCTCTGGGCTTTGTGATAATCTTCGTTATTCGGTTCGTTGGTGCTCTCTAAGCAACCATTCATACTTATTGGCATTAGACAAAATTTTTGAACAACCACAGTTTGGTAATTGTTATTTATAGAAATTTGGTTAAGAAGCCGTCTTCAAATACCTATCGAAACATCATAATAAAACTGTTTTAAATTAAATATTTCACGCAGCAGTAAATAGATAGTAGAAATAATGACAGATTCAAAATATGTATCAAACATAATTTGTATGTATAAATAAAATTAAATTGTGTGCTGTTTATTACATCAGTTATTTTCCGAAAGCACTGAACCGATTTACAAAACATTTTTACTGGTACACAAAGGACTTTCAGATATGAACTGTGTATCATCATGTTTCTACATATTAATTGGACAGTAATTATATCATAAACAATGGCAGCTGCCATAAAGTCGTTAAAGCTGTAGTGACATAATGATATAAAATTTAAAGACAAAATTACGGGTTACAATTGTTACGACAAAGATCTAGTTGTCATGGAATATCAGACCATATTTACGAAAAGAAAATCGCAAAGTAGTCCGGTGAAGCTGTTAAGACCTTGCTAGGTCAATAGCGTAGCCAGTGCGATAAAAAAGTTAGTCGCAAACACGCAGTTCATGGCGGGAGCTGAGTCTGTCATGCAGTGGAATCTATATTTTATTTATAGTGTAATTATTTTCCACTATCTCTATTTTGAAAAACAATCTAGAAAAATCGGATAGAATTTTCTAAACTCTGTAATGATAATGCCCACTCTATTGTTATAGTTTATGTGATTATCATACAATGATTGTTTTCTTAACTTGCTTTTCACTGATTCAAACTACGTTACTGTTTTATCCTGTTTAACATGAGCTAAAAAAATTATTTTATTTATTTATTTATTATTATGTATTTTTTATGAGTAATATGACCCTAAATAAGTTATTTGATCCGCATATTGAATATAAATGTATCTTGTTCAAAAAGTAATTTGGTTTCGCTAAACGCCCCACGAAAACGACAATTTGCACCAATTAAAAACAGAAAAATACAATTTTATTCATCGCATTCACCATATTGGGTATACGCCTCAAACAAATGTCGTTGCAGGCGACAATACAAAGTTATAAACGAAACAAAGATCTCAAATTGTACTTTGTTACGTGGGAATAAACGTTGAGAAAATGCATTGGTAAATTTGTAAAAATGTCAATGTGTAGCTTTTATTTTTTAGGTTATTTTCTGTTTTATTGTATTACAACGTTTATTCTTCACTAACGAGCCAGCGGGGGGCTACTCGAGGGAGACGAATGATGTACGAAAGAGAGGGATGTACGTGACACGTTTTTGTTTTGTTATGTGGTGGCTTTTGCGGATTTCGAGTTTCATAATTTTTTGAGCTATGGTTTCTGTATTCGCACCACTGTGCGCTTAAATTCTGTTATATTTCGTTACTCTCTATGCAACAAGCGTCAATTAACTAGTGAATTTCTCTCATATTTTCAATATTTTTGTATGTTCTATCAGCCGAAGGGGATGTCCATTAATTACATGAGGATTTAAGATCAATTAAAATAGAAACCTTAAGTAAATACTATTACAATTACTTCTTTAACTTCTCTCTTTTATCAGACATCGTTGGTGATGGTTTTAATGTTATAATAACTAGGGTTAGTGCCTGTGATTTCACTTATATACTTAGATGGTTATGATTCAATTTTTCAAAGAGATTTTTCGCACCAATAATAGAGACACTTAAATTTTATTTCTATGTTAGGATTAGATGATGATGATAAAATATAGTCCAAGCGTATGTAGTCCTATGTAGTGAGATGTCGTGTTGAACCGAGTAGCCGCAAGTTCGATCCCGACACATACTAGATAGAGGTGGTAGAGCCACGCTGTAGGTGGTAGAGCCACGCTGAAGCTATTACTGGTTTCAGCATGAATGGGTCTGCTCACCCGGGGTAGTACCACCTTCTCGCAGAAAACTGACGTAAAGTAATATTGCTTGCATTATTGCGTTTCGTTCGGTCAGTGAGAATGCCGGATAACCCATCTCCCTTCTCCTCCTCCTCCCGTTCTCCCCCTCCCCTAAACACAGGATGGCAGCGCACTTGCGACTCTTCTGGTGTTGCAAGTGTCTATGGACAGTGGTGATCACTTAACATCAGGTGACAGACCTGTTCGTTTGCGTCCTACTATATTTTAAAAAATTACCCACTTTTTCTTTTCTTTTTTCTCGAACTGACTACGCTATTAACCTGGCAAGGTCTTAACAGCTTCACCGGTCTACAGATAACCCAATTTTGTGTGCAATACATTATATAGTAGAAATCGTACATAAAAATCATGTTTTTTAGATTATGAATGCTGACGGATAAAGAAACAGACATATATTTATATAGAGAAGTTCCGTTTTAATCGTTTCCGTTCCGAAGTCCCAAAAAAAATCACGCAGACAAAACTGGCTGTATAACTAGTCTCTGTAACAACAAAGTAGTCTGGATAGTTATCGTACAAGTTATACGTAAAGCTAAACGTGTTATTAAGTTATGGGTAAGTTGCTTTTAACTCTGCGTGATGCTGCGCGACATTTCATCTCTTTTGTGTTTGGGATTTGTGGGGTACGATAATCAGTGTATCGTATGAGAAACCCTTTATACATTGACAAGCTTTATGGCTCAGTGATTGTGTGTACTCGGACTGAGACGTCGTCGTCGCGGGTTCGTGTGAATATAGCTAAAAAGTTTATGAACAAGGTATAGAATAATGATTGTTACATATCATCAAAAAGGAATTTATATCTAAATATATTCATTTGTTCAATATAGATTATTAAAAATTAATTAAAATTAAAGTTATATTGCCATTTATCTATATACTAGCCGACACAGTAGGCAGACAGTATCAATTTAAACGATGTCGGAGTTGATGTGAGAGTCAACATTTTGGATTTACATCTTTAATCGAAGAAACAAATAAAAAATAGATAACAATAAAATGAAGTTGAAAAACTACAAAATAATTCGACTCCTCAACAAGAACGCCACCTACCGGGTTTAATTGTAACTAAGAACCATATAGATTGCATAAAAACAAAAAAAGGTTTTTCATAAAGGTTTCATGTGATTTTTTTTTGCAACTCGTCATTAGATGACGCTCATATGTATTTTTGTTGCTTGTAATTTTGTAACAGATATTTAAGTAGTAAGTAACCAGAAAGTAGCCGAAGACACCAATTTTTACATCTGCAAAATGAATAAATATAGCTATTACATATTTAGTTTTATTCTCAAATTAATTACTGATTACTTATGGAAATACATAATAATAATGTGACAGATCCTTTCTGAAAGAAACTATGAGTAAAATATCTGCTAGAGTTTTTACTGCGACATGTTCCCCTTAGAAAATTGTTTTTATTATGAGGCAGTACACGGGACTCCGTGCAACCAAACAGCCTTCAGTTAGAATAGTTATAACTTGAAGTTATTCTATCAAGAACTAAAGTATGTTTACTGACATTTAGAAAGTTCGATTAATTTAAACATACGGATGGAAAATATACAGAACCATTTTTTTTTAATAATGAGTTACAATATTATAACTGAGTTCGCGTCACCAGCGGGTGGCGGCACCGGGTTCAATCCCCGTCGTGGTAGGGGTATTTGACTAGCTCTAATTTTATTATCCATGTCATGTCCTCAGGGTTTAAATTATTCACTACACATATTTGTTATTATATTTATAAATAGTTTGTATCAGGAGCGTGGTACGTATACTACTGATACTCATTTTTGTCCCCGTAGAGGGTTGATTTCCCAAAAACGATAAAATTTATATCAATTTAACATTTTAACTTTGTGTATATCGTTGTAATGTATATACATACAGCTTTGACGAACAAGGCTCGTTGCCACAAACTCATAGCAAATGATAAAACAATTCATATAACAATGTCTATTATTATAAGTAAAAAATAATCGGTTTTTTATACAATTGTAATGAAACTGGTGGAAAATGGTGGGACATTAACTACGCCCCTCGGCTTGAAAATGTAATGGCGAGGATGTGTAAGTATGTTTATTCTGTTGTACTTAAGAGGCAGTCCTCTGACAGGCAGCTTGTGACCACGGCCTGTGTCACTAACCCAACACGTCGAACAATCATAATAAGTGTAGAACGCGTTCTAAACCTATTAAACTATACATCATAACAATCCTGTAAGTTTGACGTGTTACTCTTTTGGATCTAATAGTCATCTAGACCGTGAGATTATGGTCTAAAAAATCGTCTTGAATATATCCCTGTAACATAAAACAATATTAGAGTAAGGGTTTCAATAATCATAACATTTTATTCTAACTCGGTAAATAGAGTGGAGCTTACCTGATGGTGTGCTTTCTTCAAGCACAACGGCGACCTTCGAGAGACAATGATCAACCGATAAACATCGAGCTATATATAGGAAGGTATACCTTCCTATAATTTGGACACGAGGAGAATCACTACGCAGACGGTCACGTGTCCAGTCATTATAGCCAGCTTTCAACAAGTATTTGGTTCTCGTGGAACTATCAGGCTCAACTGTGCTACAAGTAATTGGACACGCTTTCTTCCACACCACGTAATTCGTTATATCCTAATTAGTTGATCTTTTGTCAGTTAGGATTCCTACTTTCATGGACTTAATACCAATAATGGTATCAGCCTGTAAAAGTCCCACTGTTAGGCCAAATGCCTCTTCCTGAGCGTAGGTATGCGAGCGAAGTATTGTACTAGTTCATCTGTGTCAGTAGTCCATTTTTAAATTAAATAACAAATAAGTTAAATAATTACAAACAAACTGACAGAAAAGAAAAATTTAGCGTTAGATTCGTGATTCGTAGACTTCATAACACCTGCTCTCACAGATTTAAGAAAAAATACTGACAGAAATATAGTTTTATTAACACAGATGGATTATATTACTAAAACTAACTTTTGCTCACAGCTTCGCTTACGTTAATGAAAATTTTGAAAATAAAACACATCCCATGTTTTGTGGCTTTCTATAAGTGAAAGAATTTTTTAAAATAGGTTAAATATCATTTAAAGTTATCCATTAAAAACAAAAAATAAAATCACTTCTTTTTATATTAATAGTATAGGTATTAAAATAAAATAACAAAGTCGCGCATCGTAGACTGATAGATGGCGTTTTATTCAAATAAGTAATTTAAAAATTACCCGAAGACTATATAGTATTCAAGAAACCCATGTATTAATTTCAAAGCGAGACCGCTTTTATTATAATATCTAACAAAGCCCTTGAGATTTTATCTTCAAATGTTCTTTATTCGTACAAAAGTGCGTTTCATTCGAGATAAATTACGCAGAAATGTTGCAGATCGTAGCGATAACGTTTTAGAGGGAGTTGAGCATGCGTTGAGAACGTTTTTTTCTAAAGAATACCACCTGTTATTAGTGAGTTGATTGAACGAAATAATGTTAGAGCTATAGAGACTGGTTCTAAAGGACAGCTGCCGGAACCTGCTCGATACGAAACTGTAATATTTCTAAATCGGGTGAACAAACGGGGTTTTTTCATTTCTCCATCACACATCATCATATTTATCATATTTGTGTCGTTATAATATATTCCGTTACTAGCTGTGCCCGCGACTCCGTCCGCGTGGAACCTAATGTAAAAACACAGCGACTCATAAAATTATCTGAATGTATTACATCCATTTACTTTTCTCTGGTACTTAAGTGGCGTCGTCATTAAAATACAATAACTTTAAAATAAAATAACACTAAAGCTCGTCAATAGCTACAAAATAAAATAAAAAGAATGTAGGAAATCAGATAAGAAACAGAGAGATGAGATGTTTTTAACTGTTTTGCCACTGCCTATTTATATATGTTTTTTTTAAATAGGAAGATACAGATACAATGAGTTCAAAGAAGTTACAAAATGTTAGGTACTTTTGTCAGTTCTGCTAGATAATTAAAATGTCATAGTTCTTTGAAAGAATAACTGCTTGTTACAAACTTTATTCAACTGAAAGATTCGAAGCGAGGTTAAATATTATTTCATAATTCCACACGAAGTCACAGGTATTCGCTAGTTTAAAAAAAAAGTATAGACAATAGAAAGCGTTCACAAGTCGCTAAGTGACGATAAAACGGCAAAAATTGTTCGCCAAATCACCGGCGTTTTTTAATAATTGCTTTATGTTATAACAAATGAGTTTGAAATTGGATCGGGCTCGGAGCGCTTACAAAAATGGGTGCTTAATGCGATTAGTGTGAGCGGGACGGTGATATCGCGAGCGAGTGAGACGCACCGATGGATCGTAGAGTAGCCTAAGCGTTATTCCGATTTGCCGGTTAACTGACTTTATTTTATTGCCGTATAATCTACAGAAATAACTTAAAATAATAAAAACAATAATTGCGTTTAATTCATTAAAATAAATTTAGCTAACTAACGTATGCATAAACGTGGATACTTTATTTTCAACTTCACATGTTCGATCTAATCATTTTCACAGTTTTTTTTACATGGTAATGAAATTTGAATGAAAATACAGCGCGTATATCAGTGTGTATACGCATACGGAGGAAGTGACATTTCTTTGCCTTATATGTATTAAATTCTATATATATGACAATGCCCATAAACCATATAGTATTTAAAATCCTGTAGTATAAATACTTAATTATACATTTACTACTTTTGGTATTTTGGCTACTACACTCAAACAGGCATTTATTCATACTTACACATACAAACAAATACCTACCGTTATACCTTATACATACGTTCATTACGTATAACGTATACAGCGTACCGCAAATTGTTTCCTACCCTGTTATAAGAAATTTAAATTCCAAAATACAGATATAGTTACTTGTGAGAGCTAAGTTAGAACTATACATGTCATAGCGTATGTAGTAAGTGCTAACACTTGTAAATGCAAATAAAATACTTTAAAAATTGAGCTGTCGCGGGACACCTGGCACATGTGAAACATCGAAATTGTTTTATATAAGTTATATGCATAAAAGAACTGGTTACGACAGGAATCAGCAAGGCGTAGGCGCAGTGTGTTTGGCGGAATTAATCAAAGGGCGCCAGGTCGTCGGCGTTTGCCGTGTAACACTAGTAGAACGAGTGGCCGACAAAACAATTTGAATCTTATGTTTATTCAGATGGGGTTGCAAATGTTTTTGAGTATTTCGTTAATAGTGCAAAGTTCGACTCATGACATCGCGTCGCCACGTCTCACCACGCCAATAATCAGATTTACCCTCGCCTATAGATGGTTCATATCAAAAACATTAAGTCCCGGTCGGTCATTACGTAAAGAGTTCCATAACACAATTTTTTGCGGAACAGACAAGCGTTTATTTTTTGTATAGTCACAAAGTCTTAATGATAATGCCAATGTATATTAAATGCAATGTAAATGTAAATCTTTATAATAATATTTTAAGTTATTGTTTCATTAGTTCCTTATACAGTGTAAGTGAGCACTGAGGTAGTTATATTGTGGGTTAAGGTTCCAAATATGTTGCTGCTGACAAACCTCATTTGACATGCTGTTAGTATTTACATATCTAATGTACACGTTACATGTCACTGTAAATGACGTGCGCGTCGTACTTACAATTGTTTTTAAAGAGCATTTCTATAATTGTACATAGTCTTACAATTTTATAATTCTTTAATACGATAAAAAAACGTGAGCGGAGCTGCGGGTACAGCTAGTAATTTATAATAATAATTAGTGTAAACAAGTAGCCGAAATAGTGATAAGTAAAAAGTCGAATAGTTTCGGTAAAGCCGGGTAACTTCGGTAAAGACGGTGGATATGCAGCTCTATCACGGTTATGGCTGAAAGGTTTTTGTTCTCTTTGATGACGTTTTGATATTATTTAGATGCATTACTCAATTTCGTGTTACAATTCAATTTAACAGTCATTTTGTTTTCAAACTACAAACTATTTTGTTTGTTATTATTATTATAATTGTTGACTGTCGAGATCCGAACTTCTGTGTATCATCGGTTTTTTTTTAATATCTACTTTGACATTAACAACAAATACACTTGTGTCGTGTAAGGTATTATTCTATATTGTAAACATCAGCATACTACATGTGCTAAGTTTACAAAACTGTTTTTAATATTTATTCAGTGCTGTCTTGTGTGGAAAATAATATAACATCTTATAATATCTTCAATTTTTATGTTTTTTTAACAGTGAGTAGTCAATGCGTTAATACATTTACTGAAAAAACATGTTTACTTACTACATACTTCTTCTTTGGTTATTTTCTACCTTTAATTAGAAAACACAATACAAAATATCAATATTAGGTACATGTACACAGCAATACGTCTCGAGCATGTCGACCTTATCGGTGACGGTCAACGACGCGACATGAAATCACAATATCTAAAAATTCAAACACGCACATAATGTTCTCGAGTACCTATATACAATATTTGGCACAAGTGCAATACAGCCCGATCATGACGAGGTCATCGGTAACGCTTTACTAGCATGTTGAGGTCATTGATGACTCGAAGCCATAAGTTTTTCTCCTACCAAATATATTTATAATATTTTTTTTTAATCGCTCAACGCGGTTGTCCAGTTGTCACTTCAAAAAATAATCTGTAAGCCTTGATCATTACCGTCACAAGTGACCCACTCATTCATATCATTATCATCACAATCCTGGCATATTTGCATCTTTGACATTAGCTCACTCGTATCCTCCGAAATAGATCATCTGTATTGGTTATTGAATTTTCATTCTCCTGATTAAGTACTCTGTTTCAAGCCTTTTTCAAAGTCCTTTCAATTAAATCCCACGCATCTACAACCATGTAACAACACTCCTTTAAATTAATTTCCTTAAAAAATTATAAAACAACTTCTACATTGTCTTCATCAACAGATAACAACCTACGTAAAAGTTGTTTTCTATAAACTCGTTTCAATGTTTCAATAATTCTTTGGTCCATTGGTTGTAGCAAGGATGTCACATTGAGAGTCAAAAATTTTCAGCCAGTCAGTTCAGCCACCCATCGGTGAGCGCATTACCCAGTAAAAGTAGTACGTTTCCTTGTTTACCAATTTCAATTTATCTTTTTTTTACTTCAGGGATAAAAGTGTTGTCATACCAGTCAATGAATATTTCAGAGTTCATCCATGCGCTTTATTGATTTTTATAAATTAAGGGCGCCCTGATATTTTTAAAACATCTGGGTGTTTTCATTTTCCAATGAGGAGCAAAGGTATTTTATAGGTCCCGGTAGCTTTAGCGCAAACTAATATTGTTACTCGCTCTTTGCTAGTTTTATATCCTGGAGTTGAATTCTCTCTGGAGCTGAAACAATAACGAAACGCGTGGGGCAGCGATTCTGCGGAGTGCGGGCGGGACATGCCATTTCAGAATGCTTGCATACATTTTATTTTTAACGGTTGGTAGTCCGGATAATCGCGAATCCATATAACCGAGGGCCGGATAATTGAGTTTCTACTGTATATCAAAATAATACTTATATAGAAAATAACATAAAGTTTGCTAGTAATGGTGGTGGTTTCGTTAAGGATTTCAAGTTAAGGACGGTTTCTTATAGTTTCCCTTATACCTAACATAAAGGTGTAATCAATTGGTTTCTTATCGAAATATTTAAGAATAGATAGTAAAATCAGTTAGTCGAACGTCAGTAATTTTAAAACCTCTAGAAGTGAAAAGAAACTCTCACTCCTTCCTTTCAATCTCAGTTATTTACGTTATCCAACAACGGGTCATTTATCAAAACAAAATAATCGGTATCTATTTCAGTATACATGTTATAGTAATCAATATTTATTTATATATTTGATGTATACTTGATGGTTAAAACTTGATGACTTTACGTAAATAATTCAGTTAAAAATTTTACTGGTTATATATAGGTACAAACTAATACAGTATTTCTTTCCCTTTTTAAACAATACCTCTAAAAAAATGTAATTTAAAACTGTAGTAAGAAAATTTTTCATTCTTCTTTATAGCTTTTATAGCTTAAATCCTATATCCTATACTATCTTTTACCTGTGGCTTTGCTTGCGGTTATGTAAATTGGACTTATCCCTCAGGAATAATATTTTTTTTGTAGACGAAAAGTATCCGATGTCCTTTTGCTGTACTAGTTACAATGTGTATTCAAAACGTCACCACGCCCGCTCTTGAAACCGTAACGAACAAACTAATTGTTCGCATTTAACATATTACTAACATTACCCCGTCAACTTTAAAGTTTCATTTAGCGCGGTACTACTACAGTATACCTTCTACATTAAGATAGCACATGACTTACTCTCTGTTTTCACACATTTCTATATTTACGTCGCAAAATATATTCACAACATATCCCTACTTACATTTTCATGATAATTATTACAAACAAATCAAACATATTCGTTTATACAATTGTCTAGGAAAAGCTATTTCATATAACAGAAACATTTATCCCAACTTAATGTAAGCCAATAGAAAATACTAATAAGTAAAATTAATTAGACACTCCTCCCCCCGCGCGCGCACACTCCCAACCCTCACTCCGGTTTCTTGTCCGCCGGGAGGGAGTAGGGAGTAGGGTGGGGGGCAAGGGGGGGTTAAGTCTGTAATCACTGGCGCCTTGAGTTCACAACAGTAGTTAAGAAGCTGTAATGATATTATCGCAGTCTATCTAACTTAGATGGCCGAGGTAGATGGGACAACGGAATATAAATTAAAAAGTCTTTATTCAAATTACACCCTTATAATACAATTATATAGAGGACAAATTCCATTAACGATTCTTATGAAAACACCCCTAAGGAGAACTGAAAAGACACTGATTAATAATCTATACACAAATAAAATTTATAGAGGTCTGTCGTTGTGCGCGCATTACGTAAAAACTACTCGATAGATTTCGCTTATTTTTTAAAGTTTTACTGCTTGGGTACTTAGTTCTGATCTAAAGAAAAGTCAAGGCAGTAATAGGACCGCCGACAGAAATCAAAACTCAAAAAACAATAGAATAACTTTCTTCTGTTTTGAATGATTTAATTGTGACATGAATTTCCTAATATGTATATTGAAATTATTAACAATAGTCTGGTTTTCACATGTATTGGTACTTGAAGTAATAATTATATACATTTTAAGAATTAATCAAACATGACGAGCTGCACAAGATCAAGTTTCTTCTTCTTCATACCCTTATCCCACATAAGTAGGGTCGGTACAACATGTTTCTCATGTTGTGGTATATGATTTGGCTTAATTTTTACGATCGACCGCCTGCCTGACATCAACTCTCCTTGGGATTATTTTGTTGAACCACTATATATATATAGCTGCACAAGCTCAATATAAAATATTATATGTACACAGGTCGCCTTACTACGTGTTACTGCTGTCACTAGTCTGACAACAAACGCAATAAGGTCGGTCACACTTTACTAGCATGTCGCTGAGGCGAAACCATAAGTTTTTCTTTTGCCAAAACTGCCCCTTAACGCGCCTAAAGAAATCTTCACTTCAAAAAACAATTCTCACAATCATTATTATATTTCTTCAATAAACAGTTATTAAAGTTTTAAGAAACTACGAAATTTATGGGAATCACGTCATACATGGACATACACGTCCAGCGTCCAGGCTCTAGCCACGGGAAAATAGGGCAAACAGTGTGATACGCATGCGTAGAAAAGTGGAAGTAAAGGGATAACATGACAGACATTTTGTGAGTAAGGTATATTTATTTTTTAAATTTATTATGTTTTTTAATCGGCTGAGTGCCTTAAGCGCTCGCCTTAGTAGTCCGGTGAAGCTGTAAAGACCTTAACAGGTCAATAGCGCAGTCAGTTCGAAGTGTATATGATTTGCTGAAGCTTTTCTTTACTACTTAACCGTAAATAACAATTTCACCGGTTTTAAGTTACCTTTATAATATTCCATTAAAATAGCTTAGCTCCTATGGAAAAGCTTAATGATATTAAACCTTGATGATGATTTGAAAAGTACCTTATCTGTTTGTAATGATTTTGTTAAAATTAGTTCAGCTGTTTTGAAGATTAGGAGATACTTGAATTTCGGTACAATATATAATTTTTATTGGCTATTTTATAAAATTTCGCTATAGTTACAAATCAATTGTTAAATATCGATCGTTGTGGTAGCTCTGCAGGAGAAAAAGCTTCTATTATATATATTACTAGCAGGCCTGGCGGACGTTGCACCACCCTGATAATACAAAAGAAACCTATACAAATGATATACCTAAACCTAAGGCCTGGCGGACGTTGCACCACCCTGACAATACAAAAGAAACCTATACAAATGATATACCTAAACCTTTCTCATGAATCACTTTACCTATTGGTGAAAACCGCATGAAAATCCGTTCTGTAGTTTTTGAGCTCATTGCGAACAAACAAACAGACAGGCGTGGCAGATGACTTGGTTTTATAATATGTAGTGATTGTCATTTAACTCCAGATGTTTATAGAATATTCAAACATTTTAGTAGTGGTATATAATTAAATACATTTATGGTTAGATTAATTTGACAAGGACATGAATTGCAATTTTGAGGTATATGTCTGTTGTAACGGTTTATGCTAAGAACGTAGCGAGCGAATAGAACCAACAAGCTGATCTATATCTCTTTCTATTTCTATAGATATACCTTTACACAATTCTGTATTCGATGTCGGTCCGGGCATGGCACGTTACGGTGTTGGTCGGTGATGAAACGAAAGAGTGACCGTTGCATCATAATATATAACTTATACATTTTTTTTGCATATTTCGATACGGACCTGTCAACGCGATATAATAGGCCAAGATTTAATAGTTATAAAATGATATCGAAAATATTAAAAAGTATTTTTTTGCAGTACAAAGTAATAAATATGTAAACAAATTGATAAAACAAGATTTAGAACACCTCTAGAAGGTTTGATAGAAACAAATTTAAATAGATCACTGCTTAACCTAATAAGGATACGAAGTGATGGTTAATCAATTACAAAATAATAATGAATTACTACGAAATAATACAAAACGTATTCAAATACGGACATAAACTAACAAAAGGGCAAGTTTCGTAGAATCTTGAATACATACGGATTATTTAGTTCATTCATTCACACCATACAGTTACTTGATTGTAGTATGTATTGTATGTATTTAATATTTTTATAAGCGGAAATAATTATGAGGGAATTACCTAATTCGATTAAAATTAACGATTTGTACATCGCATTTAACAGTTATAATTCGCTTTGTTCTTTAATAACAATGATTTATATGTCAAAGTTACATTCATGGTATATATTGCTTATTTTTTTAAAGTTATTTACATTATAAACAATCATCTACTGCATTAATATTTAATACTTTAGGAAAAATATAACGACGAGATATACTGTAGTCATTTTGTATTTACTTATTTTACTTACAAACTCTTAAATTCTTTCATATACTATCTAATATAACAGAATACATACTTAAACTTGACCAGGGAATACACCAAAAACTATGAAAAATGAATGTTTTATAAGTTCACGATATATAAGCATATTAAACTTATAGACGTTTACACATTGATGACATAGATACACATTACCTTTTATAATATGTAAGCTTACTGGTTAATATAATATGTGCTGTTCTATCGACAGCGTTGTCTCAGCCAGTACATATTACAATGAAAGCTTCTTATTATTTCGATGTATAAGTTTTTTGCAAACAAGAATACTTATCAGACAACCAGACTGCCCTAATATCACCTTATCGACATTTTAATATCACCTTGTCGACGTTTTATCATCTATTATTATCCATTTCAATGTGTATTCCACGTATTGCTAAACAACAATTGTCTCAGCTATCCTTTATTTATCATGTCGTAACTATTGTACCTAACGGAGATTCAATAATTCAAATATGAAACCTCAATGTTATTTAGACACTTTGCCTGACTGGAATATTGATCTAATGTCATACATTTAAACAAAAACATTTCAAATCGTTATGCACTTAAATAAAATACCAAATAACTATAGTTAATATGTTTCAAAAGATGAAATTACAGCATTCTTTATAATAGATGTTGTATGTCCGTCCGTCTGCGTGTAGACACATTTTAAACATATTGTTCTGTGATGAAATAAATTTCTGGAATGTGTGTATACGAGTACTGAAATATATGATTAATAAGTATAAATTGAAATCTAAATTTGTGCCCAAATTCTAAAACCTTACATTAGGTTTATGCGTTTCTTACAGAATGTTAATATAAGCGAGCACACGATCATTTTATCATATTTCTGAGTACGTACCTATATTCCGTGAATTTTCTTGTTTATGTCCCATCCGAGTAGGGTCTGTAAAATGTTCTTTTCCTTCATGTTGTGAGCTGAGATTTTTTGAGACTTTGTGTTATATTTTTATTTTATTTTTTTTAACGTGGGGAAATCCCTTATGGATACGCCACCCCCCCGGGGGAGAGGGTGGGTTATGTCCGACTCGCACAGACTAAAACCCCACGGTGTACCGACAGACCGTTATGTGGGGGCGGCAAGGGATCGAACAAGCTAATCAACCTAGTAGAGCCGCCCCCACGGTCCGCCCGGCGGAAGGTGACCGCCGGGCTCCTACCTATAGAGCTGTCTGAGTGTGCTGCGTGGGGGGAGCAGCGCCGCATTTTGGCGGCGGCCGTGGGAACGGACTTATCGCTGCCGAGCGTGGTTTCGGCTCTGCGAGGAGGTCGTCTCGCAGAAGGAGGTGGCGGAGAGGGCCCGCGAGGCAGACCCTGAAAGCGGCCGTCTCCGCCAAAGGAGGACAGGCAGGAGGAGAAGGCGCTTCGCCCAACTCCTCCTGCCACCGTAGCCGGACCTGAGGGGATGGGCCGGGGGGCCCATCTCCTCATTGCACAGGTCCGGCGGACGAGGGGGGCGGCCGTCGGCTCCCTGCGTGCGATCCGGTGCAGGTACCACCCGAAACAACCGTGTCCGGTGAGTACCTGCACCAGTCGGAACGTCAGGGAACCCCACTCCCTTGCTATCCACTCCCGCAGGACCGGGCGGACGACGTCCACAGTGAACCGCCCGAACCGCTCGTCCGCCAGGTCCTGCTGCCACCTTTCGACGGCGTCCTCCCTTGTGTTATATGACCTGTCTGACGTCAACCCTTCTTGGCATCTGCTTATCTGTGAGAAACAGGATAGTTAAAGGCAACTGTTATCGCTTTTAAGGTATTCCACGTTAATAAAATATAAAATTATTTATGTTACACTTAAAACTTTGTATTTGTTATAAATCATGTTTATACAGTCACAGTACTACAAGATAATCCGAAATGATAATTCATATAAAAATCAATATTTCTAAACAGCCAGAACCGCGGTACACAACTAGTATATTTATAAAAAGCCGTTTATACGTAAATATATCGATGACTTTTATAAAAGCACTTTAAAAGCCATCGACTTTTTTTTCACTCGAAACAACCCAAAAATTAACATCGCTAATAAACCCATATTACCACGTGTCTAATTTAAAAAGATCTAATAAGTGTACGCGCTGCCGACTGCGTGGAGATCGAGTAAAACTGGACGTCAATTTTTCAATTCTATTTTTGAACGGGCAGGTATTAATTTGAACGAGTGTTATTATGATCCGTTGTGATGGATTGGATGATTGGGCGAATTATTCGGGAATAATTTGAACCAATATTTGGTCAAATATTTGAGTTGTTTTATTTGGTTCTCCGGCTCTTAAAGTATTAACGTATATGGTGTTTGACAATATATTTAAATGATTCTTTTCTCTCTATATTATTATGTTACAAAAGAAAATGCAATAAACTATATTACTGTGGATTATAAATAGTCCATACATTGTAGGTATTATACATACAGTGGTAGTCGTATAATTAG
This sequence comes from Antheraea pernyi, assembly GCA_015888305.1. Taxonomy (NCBI): domain Eukaryota; kingdom Metazoa; phylum Arthropoda; class Insecta; order Lepidoptera; family Saturniidae; genus Antheraea; species Antheraea pernyi. The sequence continues at coordinate 214,453 of MU159597.1, read as the reverse complement.
AAACACTACCAACAGCTTGACATTATACTTCACCGCAATCCTTTTTATTTTGAAATTAAACAATAAATAGGACAACAATATGTTCAATGATTTAGCATTTATTAGAAAAACAATATAAATCCCACTACACAAGTGCAGTTGCAATATTACATTATGGACAAACATTTAAATCAGTTTTATGGTATCAACAATATGGTCAACTAATTAGAAACAATGACAATAAAATATAAAAAACCATATTTTTTAAGTATTAGTAAATACTGTTGTTATTTACGAAATAGCTACTATCCACAGCCTACCAATAGTTATAATTAATATTAAGTGGCGTATCCCTTATTTTCAATAACAGCAATGCAATAACAAAAATCAATTTCATACATTTTTCTAAAGGGATTGAATTCCATGCTTCAACAAATGCTTCATATAGTTCGTTTTCACTGGTGTTACGTTTGTTTGAGACTTTCTTTTTAACCCTTAACTTGGCAGGATTTTATTTTTTTAAATATCATAATAATATTCATACCATTTAACCCTTATGACCCAAGGATGTCTAGAAAAAAAACTAAAAAAATCTCATGAGGGTAGTTAAAAAAATAGCACACGTATCTTGTGGGATACATTGCCAAAAACATGAATAAATATATTACGCTAATAATGTATCTCTGCAGATACATTGCCAAATTTGTTCATAAAACAAACTCAGGTTCATTTTAAAATTATATATTGTAGAAATTGAAAAAACACTTTCTATTCGGTAATAAACACAGCCCCATATCATATTCTATGCACATAACAGTAGCTGGCCTTTGATGCACAGCTTACATCGTCCTTTGGACCCAAATGTAGGGAAATAATTGTACCCATCACATTTCACGTCTGCAGTTGGCCTTACGCTACGGGCTTTTTTTATTTATTTTGTTGGTGCTGGTGGAACTGAATATAATAACCCTTGTATAGGGTATAGAAGCCGGAACTTCTTTAATCTCAGTCGTTTTACATTATTCACGGCAATATTATGTCTGTGATGTATAATCCAGCTATTGTTTACGCAGATATCTAAAATTTGGAAAAATATAGGTAACATATATTACCAGCGGTGGCTTTTTACCTGAGTTCTGTACAAAGCCACTAACGTATCTCTAAGGATAGCCCCGATCGTATGCGAGTTGTAGTATTATATTATATCGGGGCAGGGGACAGCAGCTCTCTGTTTCAAGTCCTTATTCTGCTGCTGTATAATTCCAACAGACGTTTCCAAGACATAACTGCTTGCTACAGTGACCACTTTGCTGTCATGCTATTTCACAATACATCCTTATTGTACCGCTGTATAATTCCAACAGACGTTTCCAAGACTCTAACAAATATTTACCCATATTTCGTATGGGTGTACCATTTGTGAGGCTTGCTTTTTATGTACAGTTTCCGATTATCAGTTCTTTTGCTCTTATATGGTACCATTATTTCATCAATACTAAATCTAGTTTCATCAGGACCTCTCAAACTCTCAATTGGACGTACTTTTTCAATGAGGAGCCTGACATTAAAATATCGATCACTGTTATCAAGCCAATTGTCGTTGAAATGGATGTACATTCATATCTCTTGAATTTTTTTCAGTGTCATTACATCAGCTATTTATGCGAACGTAAATGCTTGAGACCAACTACCAATAGTCAACATATTCAAGATTCCCATGATCAAATTAATTGCTTTATTATCTTTGATACCTAGTTTTGAAAAATTAAGGCAGCGACCGATTGTTTGAGTTGAGTATAAATTACTTCACTTTCACTACTAGAAACCGAAGTTTTTTTATTATTTGATGATTGATTGTGTTTTGGCACCAATGAGGGTATTTTGCTAGCTCATGAAAACACCTGTATCTACAACCAATAGGAACAGCTGAACAGTCGATAACCTTGGCAGTGTGCACATACAGATACAGGGATGATCTTGTATGAGTTGTTAGTGAAGCAGGCAGTGTGTACCATGAGATACATATCAGATAAACACAAAATTGTTACTTACTTGGCAGTGTGCATGATGAGATACATCCATTAAAAAAGTCAAATATAGCATCAACTAGACTATTATAGAGATTCCAAAGTAATTACTTTAGTGTAAAATATACTTATAATTTATAATTTTACGTACCAACTCATAAAATATGTAAAAACAAAAATATTTTCATAAATTTTCATTCCTTCTTGCGTAGCAACGTGGCAGAACGTGTAATAAAGTGAAATTTTACAGCTCATCAGTCTATCTAACAGAAAAAACTAAACGTGCCTTTGGAAACAAAGAAATTATCTAAACATATATATAACAATATTCAATTTGCGCTAAAGAATAGTGACACTAGATTTTTTTAAATTCTGATGTATCTCTACAAACACATTGTCAAGAAAAGGGTTAACAATATACCAGAGATTTTCTGTCGGGTTTAAATCCGCACTATTTGCTGACCAGTCTAAAATGAATATACGCTGTTCGCTAAGGAAACATTTGACGCTATTGGCGTGTTTAAGGTCATTGTCATACTGAAAGATCCAGGTTACAGGCAAATATTCGTCCGAGTGGAGAAACATTGTGAGTTCTAAGATATATTGTATTACCATTGATCTATTGTACTTTCAATCGTCCGAACGGGTCCAACTCCACATGCGGAAAAACACCCCCAAACTTTAATGTTACCGCCACCGTGCTTCACTATACTCCTTGTGTATATTTATAATTAAAATCATTGTTTACAGGACGTCTAACATAGCGCTTTCCATCGGAATTTACCATATTTATTTTTGTTTCATCTGAAAGAACATTTTTTTCCATTATCGTAACGTCGAATTAACATACACACATCAAAAAAGTATAAGCAACATGCGTGATATTACAAATTTTACCATTTATATTAATTAATTTCTAAGTATTTACTCAAACAAAGTGCGTAGGTAAGTAAACTTTTTTGTTATTGATGACATACTGGCTGGTTGTAAAAAAAAAATTTGATTATGTTTTGTTTTTTCATAAAATTCAAATGACTGCGAATTTGTTTGAATTTAAGTGCGTTTTAATTGCTACGTTTAGTCTTGATTTTATAATTTTACCAACCATTTAAATAAAGTTAGCGACAAAACTGAATTGTTAGATATTCTTTACGTCATGAACCGACGTCATTTGATGGCAGATGAAATGCAAAGAACTGTAGGGATGTTGCAAGCGGGAAGTAATCAATCTCAGGTATCTTCGAGGAAGGCTATAGGCTATATATCATCACGTTAAGGTCAAAAAGCGGAGCATCAATGAAGAATTTTTCAAAATCGTGTTTTTTTTCCTTTTGAGAGCTTCCGCTACGTGTTAGCGTTAGCCCAATATAGCCATTCCAGGCTGACGAAGTCGCAGGAGGGGCTAGTATCCTATAAATCTTATATAAATAAAAATCAATTGCCTAATATATGTGAAAACATTACTTAAGTACTTCTGCACCTACGCTCATCAAAAAAGTCTAAGCAACATGTACTAATTTAAATATTAGGATGGTTCTTCTCATTATAACGTTGTATTTTATTTTTAAAATAATATCTTTAAGATTCTATGATGTTAAAATAACAGCTGTTGTCTTTATAAGTTTTTTTAATAACAGAAATGAACAATATTAGAATATACTGTAAAAACTAAGATACATAAACTAAATTTTTTTCTTACAAAATGAAATTTCTAAAGAAAATGTATTTATTGTGAAAGAATAGAACAATTTAATACAAAGTATGGTCTCCTCTGCTATTCAGAACTTGTCGGCAACGATTATTCATTGAATTAATGAGACTGTTTATGTCATCTTGCGGTATTCGCTCCCAATGGAATTGTAGCAAATCCTTCAGCTGTTGGGTTGTTGTCGCTCCGTCCAAGTCCTTCAAAACACGTCTCTGGAGCATGTCCCATGCGTGCTCGATGGGGTTGAGATCTGGCGATTGTGCAGGCCAGGGCAATACCCGGATGTTCTCCGTTGCAAAGTATTCACTGTAAAAGAACTTATAAAGACAACAGCTGTTATTTTTACATCATAGAACCCTAAAGATATTATTTTAAAAATAAAATACAACGTTATAATGTGAAGAACCATCCTAAAATTTAAATTAGTACATGTTGCTTAGACTTTTTTGATGAGTGTATTTTTTAGCGAATAATAATCACTTCTCTCGGTGTTGTTTGGTAAGAAGCAGTATCTTTCGAGAGATTCTTCCAAGCAATTTAGCTTCCACTAATCTTCGGTGTATCAGTCTTAACAAGATGTCTCTCAGGTCATCGGACGATAAAACTTCATTTTTAATCTGGATGGAGCCTTTAATTGGGTATTTTTTAGCAATACGAATGAAGATCTCTGTGAGAGGATTTTCTTGGCCGAGCCTTTGTAAGAACATTTTCAGCAGTTCTATGTGTTTTATAAATATCAATTGCATTAAAAACTTTCTTAACAGAACAATTTAAATGCTCAGCTATGCTTCTGTACGCCCACTTATGATCTATATGTAAATTAACAATTATTTGCCTAGTTGATGCGTGACAACTTTTATTTTTGTCCACTTTGAACGTCGAGACCATAACTAGTTACAATATAAGCAATTCACATTTCGTATTGAATCATATATTTTGACTTTTCGACCACGGGAGAGATTTTTGGACTACCAAAAAAGTTATTATTAACTTCTAAAATACTTAAAATTGTAAACTTTGCTTGAAAATTAGAAATGTAGGCCAAACTACATTAGCTAAAACCAACTCCTAGCATACTAACAACAAAGCTGTCTCTGTATATGCTACACTAAAATTTACCTGTTATTAAAATTTATAGAGAAGAGATCAGATTTTAATTTACAGTAGAGATGATTATGATACTTATAGAATATTCGGGCTCACTACTATAAGAGTGTAGACTGACACGGACAGCGTAATAATACTCGGAGTGCGTAAAATAGACTGTTTATTCATATCTCCATATATGGTATTTATACAGAGACGCGCTCGTTCATTTGTTTGAACGACACTCTAGTTACAATATATACAAAAATTTCAGCCAGTCTGCCAAACAGGATGACATATTCGGTAGCTATATACTGATGATATTTTGGTCAATAATTACAATACAGTCATTCAATTAGACATTTAGTGACGTTGTTTATTGAATGTACCACAAAATTGCTATTTACAGGATATCACTTTAACAGACATTTTACGAATGTGGTGTGTCTGAATAGTAACCGGAAATTACATTCGTCTAAATCGTTTAGTTATTTATGACGTCATATCAGCACAATGCACTCCTGCGAAGCCGGGAGAAGTGTTAGTTTATATACAATATTCCGTGTAAAGTAGCAATCAAGGAACAAGCTGTGGTATTCATAACTGTATTGAAGCGGTTACGGGAGACACGACCTCCTGGTCCAGTGGGGTACGGAGATGTGGGGGGTCCGGGGGGTGAGTCCACCGCTGTCGGTCATATAGAGCTCGCAATCGAGTTATAACAGTGTTGAAAGCCACTCGGACACTGCCATAGAGTAATGTTGATTCACAGAGAAGCCTCCCTTCTATGTACTATCTACCCAGCATAATTTTGACAGATGATTTGGAAACAGATTTACATCTTTAGTAGTTGTAGATAATCAGGTAGATTTAAAAAAGTCATCAGTAGGTACGGCGAGCATTCAAATATATGTTTCTGCAATGACGGGCATAGAGGGGATTGTTAGACATCTTTACATAGAGTTTCGAACGTGTACTATTTAGAATTAATTAGCAGGTTCGACGATTATTCCAACACACTAAAATTTAGTATCGTCTTGCAGCATTAGCAAAAGATTGTTTATAAATAACTTCAATTTCCATTAATCGTTTTATGCGTAACTGCATATATACTATAGCATGTATAGTAGACAAATTAATTTAATACTAAAATAAGAAACGTCAAAACATAATAACTAATTAATTAAGCCAGGTGAAAATCAATTTATTAAAAAAAATTAGTCTAACATTATAATATTCAAAATACAATTAAAATACTCAAAGTTACATAACTCCGTTATTTGTTAAATCTTTGCTGAAGTATTTTTAAAGTCAATATTGTCAATGTCTTGCATAAATTATTATGCTATATTTTTCTATGCACAATTTATCTGCTATTTATATTGAAAGAGATCACCTTCGTTATAATAGAGCTGATAAAAGTAGTAAATTAAATTTTTAATTTTTTTAAATTAGATTTGCTGAAGACAGCATCTTTTCGAGTTCCCACGAATCGTGTTCTCATACGAGTAGGTATAGAAGTATCTGGAACAAGAAGTACTCTGTAACCTCTCGGTACACAATCAGAAGTTATGGGACAAGTCTGTAAATGAAGGAAGGAAGCCGGAGCACCTCTTCATATATTCACGGTAACCGACTTGCGCGCACGATTCTGAAGACTCATTAACCAACCCTCTGCTTCACCAGCATAGAATGGAATCATTAGACCATATTATCACATGCAATCAGTGATACATAAAAACCTATATCAATGTTTGTAATGCTACTGTAATTACTTTGAAAATGTTTTCCTATGTATCAAACTCTGAAAGTAAATTTATATGTGCAAGAAGTGATCGTACAGTGATGCGTGACTACCTGACAGCCAGAGGAGGCAATACTAAATACTGATTATGTCACACGTTATGAAAAAAAACAGTATTTAGAACAATATTCAATTCCCATTATATTAGGTCACAATTTCTTATAATTAAAATACTGAGCAGATTGTTTCTTATTGTTTTTTTCGTGTTTTTATGTCTAAACATGTTAATTTAGTTAAGGTAATTTTATTGCGTTCCTCGAAACATGTCCATGAGTGTACTTAGGATTGTACTATTTTATGGTTTTATTAAATTTGGCAACATTTTGTATTTACTGAACCTAAGAACTGAAGGTAAGGGTTGATTTTTTTTTAATTTTCGTTTTAAAATAAAAAAAACAGGAATATTGGAAAAGATATAAAAAATTATTGGACATTAAAAATAAATCCTTGTCATTTATTTTGTAAAGATTATCTCATGTAAATGTTGGCCACAACTATGTTTTTGGTGATCCATTCGAGAAGTACATATTCGAGTTACTGATATTTGAGTGACTAATAAAATGATACACAAATTGGTGAGGTTTTGCCATAAACTGCCAATACTTTAGCAGTGATGCATGTATGAACAAAAAGACAGACTTTTCCAAAAATGTTTGAAATATATTCTACTGCCTATTCAGAACTCATATGCAAAATATATTTTTAACAAAAATCTAAAAAGTACAGTTATATTACGTTTACATTCTTATTAATATATGTATATATTTCTGATTATAAGTATTAACTGGGAATCTCTGGTTATGTGTTTGTGATTTGAAATTTAATAAGTTTTCGTAATATAATAACAACGAGTTAATGAGAGGGCACAGCAAAACTAAATGAATTTATACCTAAATGTAATAGATAATTGTATAGATCAAAGGGTGACACAAACAGGTGTTGTACGGTGACGTAGCTTTCCAGGGATATAGGATTTTATAAGGAAATATTTCTACTGTAACAATGATGTTTAGACAAAAACAATATCTTAGATGTCTTGTTTAGGTACCTAAGTGACTGGGTTTCAAACTTGTACCGCTTGTATACGAGTGCGTCACGCCGTGCCTCTATATGTATTCTTGACTATTTCAGATTAATTCTTGCCTTTGAAACTAAGTTTCTTTCATAAAAATGTGCTAGATTTCGTTTCAGAGCTAACATATAGTTAAACCTTTTCGGCCTAATATTATAAAATCAAAAATGAATACGGGTTTAACACGAGTTTTTTTTTTATTGTAGCACGGTAAAATGACTGCACTGTGCCTGATGGTAAGCACAGTACAATCCAAAACCAATGGCGACCACCAAGTGACACACTATCCATCGCCGGTTGCTGCTGTCATGCCGGCCTGCGAAAAACTGGATATGCACAAGCTGATCCCGAAACGCGACCCGCAGAAGCGAATCACTATGACGACGCTGGTTGCGACCCAGTCAGGCTGTAAAACCCTACCACCCCGCTTTCGCCATTGCCTCGTTCGTTATTCAGCAGGGTGCACCACGTGCAGGTGAGGTTGGCTCGAGTGTCTCAAGTCTTAGATGTTGTTTAGATTTAAATTATTATTTTTTTTTTCAGATTTTCATATTAATTACTTTTAGATTATTTAGATGTTATATAGAGTTTTACTAAGCAGTGCCTAAAATTTAAAATCTAGTTGAACACGTGCTTGTAATACCTACTTTATTATAAAGCGTGTCCAAGCGGTCTCCAGCTAAACGTTTTTTATGCAAGTAACTCTGAATAGCATTCGTTCAATTCAATCTCATCATTTAAAAACGTTTCATTACATTCAAATATTTTGCAAACAATTTTAATCTATGAATTATATTTTTGTTCATATCTTCATTAAGAAAATTTACTGATTATAGGTTAAATTGGTTATCATTATTGTGATATTTTAGTCAAAGGAAGAATGATGTAATTGTTAAAATATGCGTATTTTTAATATTTGTATACTTCGCCAAAGTGTGTAAGATGGAATAACAGTACAATGACAGATTTGAATACATTGTCAGATGTCAAGAGTGTCATATAGTAGTAGTTATGATACATTTATTTGTGCCAAGTTAATTATACCCACGAAATTAATAATTTATTATGAAATGTCTTTTGCCGGTTAATAAGAAAACAATAAACCACAACAATAACATAAGAACTGTCAACTTAGACAAGTGTTAGAGAATATTTCTATTTAAATAATGCCAATCTGTAAATAAGGGTAAAACACTCTTTTGTAATCAAACTTTTTTAAAGTAAGAGTTCAATGCGTATTTAACTTATTTGTAATAACACGGTTTGTGTTTTGTTATTTATTAGCTCATCAAAAATAAGTTTAATGTATATTGTAAACAAGTTATCTTGTCAGCGAGTCGTGTGGCACGCAGATCTCTTCTAGCTGCTTCCACTCTCTTGTATTTTTAGCTTCCATTATAAAAAAATTAATCTTTCTACATATATCATGCAATCATCCTTATATCTTAGATTATCGACACCTGTGCCTTTTAGCATTGCACTGTTATTTCTGAATATTCATTTTTCGTTCTGATTAGTGCTGGCGGCTAAAATACCTTTGGCAGACTCATCGGCCACAAATGGCGAGTATAGAAGGCAATCAGTGATAATAAGATTTTTTAATGTGTCCTCCATTTTGAGTTTAAATTAGTACACTTGTATATGTTTTTATGATTGTATTTTATAAAGTATAGCTGTGCATGCATATAAATTTGGATAATAAAACAGACAAAAAATATTGTAGCTGTAGACATTTGAACTGTAATCTGTAATGTGTGCCTAGTAAATAAATAAATTTTGCTTGGTAAAGTATATGTTTTACATGAATTATGAAAATGAGGTCTTTCTCATTGAGATAACATGTCAAACCTGTCTCATAATTATAAAAATATATACATATATTGGGAATGTCCTGTAGTATTGGTAATCATGGTCACAGTACGACTGCCCTCCCTGGCGACCTCTGTCGGTGGTCGCAACAAACTCGTTATTAATTAACTCATCTCCCCAGGTCTCCAGCTGCGCGGAGCTTTGTGTTGGCTGCTTCATCAAAACAGATTGTTAACGCAATGTCGTAACAGACCACCTATACGTTATATTAATATATTGAAATGTCTTCCTTTGCTAACCAAGCGTACATCATCCAATTTCCCATCCATCTTCTAGGTATATAGATCTAGAAACAGTTGTCGTCGCTATGCCGACCGCAATGAAAATGCTTACTACCGCAAAATCTTTGATATATAGACCTCTTTTACTCGGGATCTCTCAAAATCAAGAAAGTTATAACTAGTATTTTTTTTAATAATTCTACCATCACATTTCATTTATAATCTTTATATACATAATTCTTCTTTCCGTGTGTATGTGACTGACTTTTTCCTAAACGGCTCGACAGATATTTATGAAATTTATTGTGAGTGTTGAGATGGATTCAAGAGTGTTTTAGATTCACAATAGGACGTGGTACGTGGCGCTGCAGTTGAATTTTAGGACTTTTTTATTATCAAGGCAGGACAACGTTCGCCGGGCCCGCTGGTAATTATAATATATAATTTTATTATGTTATTTATGCCTTATTTATGTTATTACTTCTGCATTTGTAATTATGTTAGTTGTAAGATCATCTTTTATCTTAAAATAAAATAATCAATGATTTGTCCCAGAAGCCAACGCTCGCAACCATTACACTATGTGTATGGTGATCTTAATTCACTCGGACATGAATACCGTAGTTCGCCTACCATACAATTTGAAATCGTTTGTGCTATAATATTAAGAGACCATTACTTTTCTTGGTTCTGAGCGTTCAGTTATCCAATAAATTGGATTCATTATGTTATTTCAGATACATGACCGCGTTATATTACCGTACCATCTTACCCGGGCCCTTGATTTACGATGCGGGCGGAGATCAGGGTTACGGGACGGGGGTACGGTGTTCAGAACTAATCAATGTTGGTTAATTGTCGCTTTAATGCTTCCTCGTTCAACAATTACAGAGGTCTCTCCCAGGTGACAGCTACATAGTGATGAGACGCGATCGATAAAAACATTGAAGTACTTACTATCGAAGTCAGCATTATTTGAATTATTGATATTCGATAATATCTATTGCGTAAAAATGGTTTACATGTAGTAGTCGTGTAGGTGGTAGAGCCACGCTGAAGCTATTACTGGTTTCAGCACGAATGGGTCGGCTCGCCCCCGGTACTACTATCCAACAAACAAAAAAACCCACGTTAACTAACAGTGCACGCATTGTTGCGTTTCGTTCGGTCAGTGAGAGCGAGCGTTTGACCACAGTTTTATTTAATGTTAAATGACGACGTGGTCTAATTAGTAAACACGCTAAACCTTGAGGACTGACTCTCAAGTGCAGCTGCCGGAACACATCAACAGGTGTTTGACGACAGATTTTCAACTTGAGGGTAGTAGCTAACCAGGTGGACTAAGAAAAAGTTCTACCATCAGGCTATGGCTTAATCATGATGTTTTCCTTCACCGAAAGCTCTGACTTACTTGCAAAGATTCAAACTCGCGCCGATTGGCGACACGTTAACAACTAAGCCATCATTGTTTCATCTATGATCAGTATGAGCGATGTCTAATGGTGTTTTAAACACTCAGACATGAGTTTCTCTACCTCGTGGTACAAACTATACTATTATTGTTTGTTTGATACTTTATTATTACTGACTAGTGACATTCAATATCATATACATAATATAATATGGTAACGTGCGTGGGGGCAATTGTCAAATTGATAGTTATGTTTCACTGGTAACGTTTGTTGTTGGATCGTAACATATTTGCATCAACTACATCAAATGTGTTCAAGCGATTTAAAAAATGTCCAGTTATTACTCTGTTATTCTTTTTATAATTATATGCATTTCCAGACGGGCAGTTATTTAAAATATCTTAATGAAACCATTTAAATATCATAATATTTTACTAAATACGAAATATATAGTAGAAATAGGGTTCCTATTTCTCAAATACGCCTAGCTAATTACATTTTTATACTACTTCAGGAAAATGACTGTTCCTGATGGGAAGTACGGTGCAAATCAGAAACAGCAGTCGTCGTCATTATATGGACCTGAAAAAGTGCCTATTTACGCCTCGTTTGAAAGACCCGATATCGTAAGAAGAAACAGGTGTACCTGCGAGCCAATCCTCTAGGTTTCGCATGTTCCTATCCTAGGCCATACTGTCACTTAATAACAGGTGCCATTATGATCACACGCTAAATCTACAAATAATTATAATATACACTTTTTAATTTCATCAGGTTAATAGTTTTTGTTTATGACACAGTAAAAAAAAATAGAAGCAGTACGTATTCTATGTATCGTTTTTAGTTTTTTTGGTAAAGAAAGACACGATGAGTATATCGAATTGCTCGAGAAATGTTCTAATGTTGTCACTTGATTAAAAGAAACATCGTGAGTTGATCGCAAAATCAACATCAAAGAACTGGTGTCTTTTTCGGGAAGAGACTTTTGTCGTTTCCATTGTGGAGGACTATTTATTATCAGTAATTAGTTACCCTTTTTTCCTTTTTTTTCGAACTGACTACGCTATGGACCAAGCAAGGTCTTAACAGCTTCACCGGACTACAATTACACAATTAGTAGCAAAGCAAGTGATATCGATACTAATGTCTCATCACTTGAGCGCTATGTTAGCGGTGGATGGCCGCGTCCCCCTTCGCTGCGCGGTACGCATAGTCCCGCGATATTTTGGTCTCGCGCGTATTCCCCCCTTCCCCTTCATTCCCGCACTCGTCGAAATCAATCTGCAGCGCAAACCCGACCTCGCTTAACCAACAATTTATAATTAAAGGACCGTTATTACATTGAAACTTGTTATTTCAACTGTGCTATGAATTAACGTGCGGTATTGTTTTAAACAGGAATTAAACTTAACAGGTTAAATAGATTTACTATGAGGTTAAATCTAGCTTTTTATTTTATTTCTGGCAACCAATCTTCTATATTGTTACTGCCACTGTCGAGTAGGTAATAAATTTACAAGTGTGTTGTAATAATTTCAGTGTTCTAACAAAATGGTGGCGCGCTTCTTAGAACTTGCAGCATCTCCGAATCCATGCTCCGTGATATTCTTTCCCATCCATTTCACTTGTCCACAATAACCAAACTATATTACGTGAAATACCACTTATATTACAAAATATACAATCAAATAACACTTAAGATTATGAATCAGTACTTATTATGAAATTAAGTCCTGCGAGGCGTCTGTCTTTCTGTTCACGATAAAGTCAAAAACTGTAGAACGGGTTTTCATGCGTTTTCATTAATAGATAAAGTGATTAACGATGAAGGTTTAGGTACATAATTTGTCAGGATTTCTTGTAAATTTGTTGAAATATAACGATAGTTGTTGAAAGTATTGGAAAAAGTCAAACTGCCATGGGTGCTTTCGTGGTAAACGATACCTACCTAGTATAAAATCCATTACGACCAAAATTCCGGCAAAAACTTAAGTCTAGCCTATTTATAGGGCTGTGCATAAATAAAAGACAAAAATACTATGCTTTCAAGGCGATATTATTCATGCTGTTAAATGTGCAACATTTGTGCAAATATTACCCATTTTAGACACATACAGTATTACTAAATTCGTGATCTATCTTGATGAAGTTAACTGCTTAAAAGAATGATAAAATCAAACAACTGACAGGAAATACAAAATGTTATTCAATAACATTGTTAATTGTAATGTATTGTTACACGCTAATTGCAGAAGGCCAATCAAGGCACGGTTTTCATTCGCGCACGTCATGAAAAATTCCATAACTCATTTCTAATGAACTTATACTTTATATATATGTTTTATTTCGATGGTAAGTACCTACATAGCTTAGTGATACTAGCCAGCGACGCGGTACCATTTCACTTGTCCACAATAACCAAACTATATTACGTGAAATACCACTTATATTACAAAATATGTTTAATGTTTAAAAATATGTTTAAAAATGCAAAATAGAACACCATTTAGATTCTATTGTTTTGTATTTTCAGTTCTGTCGGCAGTCCTTATTTCAATGGCTCAATTGCGCCAGTGGTAACATAACAAGCGTTAACCATAGAGTGATTATATGTCAAACTTTAGTATACAAACCAACGTAACAACTTATGCTAAGGTTCCCAATTGAATGAAAAACATCGAGATTTTCCTGCTAAATATATGGTACCCGTGCGTATATAGGTATATAACCCTATGAAATTTGAAACAATTTTTTTGTACTATTTATAATTTTTCGTAATTTGACCCTATATTATGTAATCTTGTGTTATATAATGTGGTCCTAGTGTACAAGAGAAGTAATGAGAGATCACAAAAACTCCCCGGATTATTTTAATATCCATCATAACATATTGTTATCGGCTCATTTTGTTAGGACATTGAAGCCATAACAAGCCACTTTGTAATAAGCAATTACTTTGAAAATAATAACAGTAACTATATTTATCAAAGAATATTAGTTGCGAAAAGCAGAAATAAAAAAGTCTTTATTTAACAATATCACGAAAGAAAAACAAATGTACGCAACACATTGTTTTAGTAAATCGAATATTCCGTTAACAGCAATTTCATATAATCGCGTATGTCCAATCATATAATCTTATTTTATTATTTTTATTTATTTATAATTATAATCTTATATTTAATTTATTTTGTCTCGCTCCGACAGTTCTACTGCACTTATTGTTATCCTGTCTAATGGTAGACATCGGTTGGTCATGGTATATTTTGTTATATTCGACTGTTCGCCAACTTATTTAATTAAGCTCTTTGTGTTGTATATTTGTTTAATACGATAAATTGATTTTTGTATATTTTAATGTAGTAAGATATATCAATTAACATTGCATAATATAAATAACAGTACTGAAATGCTTTAACTTTATTGCTGCATATTTCGTCAGAGTAGTGTTTCGTGAAATATTGTTTTCTACATAAATCTTATCACTCTTTAGTGTCGTTACAGAAGTGAATATATAATTAAGTAAACTTAGTTACATTTCTCGCTCATAAATCATTTAAAAAATCTAAATATCTTATTGTAAAAGTTAACCGCCAGCGGGTCGCAGCGCCCTCGCGTCCACACAACGACTAAAGAGTAAACCAACAACAAAAGAAACCAAACGACAATGCAAGACGCGCCAAGATATGAAAAAAAAACAAACTATGCTACGATTGGTCCACCGTGTGTGACGTCACGCGACGCCCCGCCCCCTAGCAACCGTCGCTACACCTGAGATGAGAGGTAGGGAGATCCTCTGTGGTGCGAAGAAGACAATATAATATTGACGATCGCTGATACGAAAACTATACGTCTTATACGCTTTAGGAAACACAAATAAATTGTCATCTTAGGTCTATAACTTTAAAGTTGAATTTAGTTTGAAGAATAGAAGTTGTTCGGTTCTTTAATGACAGGACTGGTGGTCAGTTGGAAAAGCTGTTATTGTTTGGTTACGGGTTAACCGATTTGGTTAAATTTGTGTGCTAACAGGCAGATGTCCGGTTTTGTTTTGTCCCTGTCTAAATGTGGGTGTCAGAGCAGGATGGGATTCGATTAGCAGCGTATTGATTGGACTGATTAACTGGAATCGAATCTATTAAACGAGTTAATTTGGAGTTTTGTGTGAATTTGTGTTAGTGTTCGGTTAATGAAATGTTTTGATTAATTTGAAAAGTTAATTATTATTATTTATTCTGTACAAATGAATGGTTTTCTTATAGTTTAAGAGAATTTTTAATATAAATGTAGACAGGGATAATTTGGACTAAGTAGTTCAAGTTTCTATCATATTTTTGATCGAGTTAGTAGTATATATATATCAATCTTCATAAGGATGGAGTGGTAGTATCTCTTCTGGACACTACTGTGATAGACTTGGGTTCAAAACCAACATACTAAACGTCGTGAGACCTGATAATAGGTATCGTATCGTAGATATTATATTATTTAAGTGTGTTTGCTAACTATGAGGCTTTGTTTAAAAATCGCTGCTAAAAATGAACTGTGTGTTGGCTTACTACATTAAGAATATTTTTGATAAAACATTTGCTTCCAATGGAGCATTATCGTGGTTAAAATTATGTATTTTAAACAGTGTGAAATACAAGTTAATCCAGTAATAAATAAAAGCCAGAAAAAGTACAAGTTAATCAATAGGTACAAAAGGTACCTACCTAATTGATAGAATAATGTGGTCAAGTCTTGAGATAACGTTAGTATTAATATGAACTGTTATTTTATGGAGTAGAGAGAGATAAAAAAAGTGAATAAAGGAAATTACGAATCCTGTTTACGAAAATTTGTAAGCGGCCAACCGTAACAATTTGAGAGAAACCCTTACATCCAATTCACAGTTTCATACAATAAAATAAGTTAGATGTGAAATCTCCAAACGAAACCGTGTAACTGTGTAACACCCCACACAATCGACACAATCAACACACAAAAAAAACTATCCAAACCAATATAACTCTCGGAGAAGCGGGAAAATGCTAATGCGCTCTCCTTCCAAACAAAATCACTTCGCGATCCCTCGAAAAATTCGCACTCTCGAGTCCGCGGGCCCCTCGTACCCCCCGACCCACCACCAAGCCACGCCCCTCACCCCCCACTACAACTCACCGTCACAACGGCTCAGTGACGAACGCGTCGCGTCTCAATATGGACGTTCCCGACGATAGGTTCTACTCAAACGGAACTCCCGACCGATCGGACACCAACAGCCCGCGCTCCCACATGAGCAGTCCCAACTCCACATCGTCCATCAATGTCACCGACCAGACCCTCACACAACACCAGCAAAACTTGGAAACACTTAATAGGATGGGTATGTTTTTCCACGCGCACCAGATGCATCTAAACCAATCCTTCGACGTGGTCAAAAGTCGACTCGGGTTGACCCAAGTGCCAAGTGTTAGTCAAGGTCCTAGGCATACTATAGACGCTATTTTAGGGTTAAACGGGCAGAGACAAGTGACTAAAGTGAGTGTTTTTGACCAAAAAAGAGATGAAAGAGAGTGTGAGCCGGTTCCAGTGTCTCCGGGAGCCGTTGAAAGCGCTGGTGAGTCTGATTCTTGTGTTAGATAAATTACCGATACAATACAACATCGCGTTTGGAAAATAAAAATTTTAAATTTATACTTTATTACTTGAGAAAACTTTTTATAATTGATTAGTAACAATAATAAATAGCAGTTAGAGCGTGTTCTAACTTTATTCATATCTAATACAATTGTTTTATAGAGTTCGTAAAGTATTGTAAAGACGTTTTAAAGTTCGTAGTCCGGTGAAGCTGTTAAGGCCTTGCTAGGCGGATAGCGTAGATAGTTCGAGAAAAAAATATTATAAACTTTATCAAACTATTAAATACATTTAAGGTACCTTACCGGGATAGATGTATACCCAAAATATACAAGATGTAACTTCCGCAATATTGGCAAGCTTAAGTATCTAGCATTCCGGGATAAGTTGTCTTACAGCTAGTAACCAGAGAGGATGATAGAGTTTCTGTAGCGTCTGATAACCTAAAGGGTGTTGAGTCTCAAGATCAACTAGTGATGGTGGCCAATATATTTTAGATCTCTCGGTGTACCCCGTTAAACGTCGATCATTTTAGCTGTGCAATATGCATCAGCAACAGTGCCGTCTTGTGTTGAATAAACTACGGGATAGACAAATAAAAAGAGGAGACCTCGAGAAGTACCTAAAGCTCTACTACTACTAACTAATTATAGTAGAACGCGGTTTTAGGTCCTATTTTTATTACGTGTTTAAAATGATTAGTATTCACGTTTCTTATAGATTATTACATATTGTATGCCTTTCAAACTTTATTAATTAACTAGCGGGCCCGGCAGACGTTGTCCCGCTCTGATTAAAAATAAATCCTTGACAAATTATATACCAAAACGTTCCTCATGAACCAGTTTATCCTCTGGTGAAAATCCGTTCAATAGATTTTGAGTTTATCGCGAACAGACAGACAGACAGACGCGGGAGGGGACTTTATTTTATACTATGTATTGATTATTAGTAACGTTATTACTAACACAAATTAGTAAATGTACGTGTAATCTGCCAAAATTCGTTGGTACACATTAGGATTCGAGTCTGCGGACATTTAATTGATATTCCGCCGGTCAAACGACACTTGTTTATCAATTCTATTTTCTATAGTGTTAAATAACCTAATTTGTTTTAATTTTAATTATAAGTAAGTTTTATAAGGAGCGTGTATATAATACTTTGTTATCGTTTATGTTAATATTTTCTTTATTTAATGCAAAAGTTATAATTTAACATTTTCGAATAATACACAAGGAGGTACTAACACTAATAAAGAACGATAAGAAACACAGATAACGTTAAATTCAATAATAAAACAGTTAAAGCACTAAAATTGTAATACAAACATGTAGGTATATGAATGTTCTAGGCTAGTTTTTGTTCACGTTTTCGCTCGCGTTTATATTTTTTTTTTATTGTAGCACGGCAATATGACTAATATGCGTGATGGTAAGTACAGTACAATCCAAAAACAATGGCGACCACCGAGTGACACACTATCCATCGCTGGTCGCCGTTGTCATGCCGGCCTGCGAAAAGCTGGATATGCACAAGCTGATCCCGAAACGCGACTCGTAGAAGCGAATCACTATGACGGGATTTTTCGCCATATACATGGTGGTTGCGACCCAGTCAGGCTGTAAAACCCTACCACCCCGCTTTCGCCATTGCCTCGTTCGTTATTCAGCAGCGTGCACCACGTGCAGGTGAGGTTGGCTTGGGTGTCTCAAGTCTTAGATGTTATTTGACACCCCTTATATAACTTATATAAGTTTGCCCACTTTCATAGGAAACTGTAGGTACTTTGTCTTGGATGAAAAGTACTGTCTGTCCTTTATGTGTACCCAATAACGTATAAGCAATGTATGATGCTTATGTTATGTTGAGGAGTCACGGGATAAAAGCGTAAACAAGAAAATAAAATTACATTCGCATTTGTAATATTATTTATAACTTTTGTTAAACTAGCTGTGCCCGCGACTCCGTCCGCGTGGAAGATAATGTAAAAAAAAAGGCAACGAATAGAATCATCTTAATGTATTAAGTCCATTTACTTGTCTACTTTTCTCTCGTAATTAAGTCGCCTTGTTACTAATATTACAATAGTTTTTTAAGGAGTCAAACAATTTTAATAAACCCAAGACTAAGTGTTACTCGAAGATAATGCTTTATGATGTTATTGGTGAGGTTTTTCCGTGAACGCAGTA
Organism: Antheraea pernyi; assembly: GCA_015888305.1. Lineage (NCBI taxonomy): Eukaryota > Metazoa > Arthropoda > Insecta > Lepidoptera > Saturniidae > Antheraea > Antheraea pernyi. Next base: position 195,461 of record MU159597.1, on the reverse strand, counting down.
CATTAGTAGTGACGCGTGCTCAAACAGATAGACAATCATACAAACATTTCTAAAAATGATTGTAATTTATTTTAGTACTTATTCCTAGACATCTGCAACTATTTTTTTACAGAAGCTTAAAAAGTACAGACACGTTACATTCTTATTATATGTATAGATTTATGAGTCGGTAGAGCACTCTTACCTGAAAGTGAGTAACGTGTCCATTCTTGACGTGAAATATTTAAGCCGTAATAGAGTAACGTGTTTTTTTTTATAGTAGCACGGCAAAATGACTTCACTGTGCCTGACGGTAAGCACAGTACAATCCAGAAACAACGGCGACCACCGAGTGACACACTATCCATCGGCGGTCGCCGCTGTCATGCCGGCCTATAAAAAGCTGGATATGCACAGGCTGATCCCGAAACGCGACCCGCAAAGCGAATCACTATTACGGGCTCTTTCACCATATACATGGTGGTTGCGACCCAGTCAGGTTGCAAAACCCTACCAACCGGAGATTTGAACGAAAATATTGGGATGAAAGCATAGTATGGTTGTAGGAGTTTTTCTAATACCCGCTGAGTAGAAATACAGCTCCGTTTAGGCGACGTAGATATTGGAGACAACCGCTAATTCTATAAACAAAAACAATGTTATCGGAAGCGCAGAGGTTTGCAAATGTGCAGAACATTACCTACTATCAGGTTAATATTATATAGATGTGGCTGAAAGCTAACTAATCTATGACAACTTTATCAAAAAAAAGTGTGGTATCAAATTGACTTTTAATTCGTAGAGTAATTCTGTTTTAAGCATAATGTAAATAAAATATAATTATACATTTTTATACCTAGATTTAAAACAGTTTATTTTAAAATAAACAAAATATGTCGGAGAATTAATGTTTAAAAAAAATGTAGTTAAATATCTAATGAAATAGTTATAATTTTGATACATACTTTTCCAGTCCCTTCCCTTTTCTCACGTGAAGCTTTAACGTTTTTTTCCTAATTAATATTATTTTAGGGGTTTCCAAATTAAATATTCTCTAATGTGATACGTGAAACTGTATAGAATATGATCACATGACATCATCATTCAATAATCAAAACAATGTGAATTATTATAGAAACGTATTAATGTGATCGAGCAGGCGAGTTTATAAAATGAATATTCAGTAAATACTTAGTTAGGTCATAAGTTCTGTGTCACAACTTTATTATTTTTAATTTTATATATATATATATATATAATATTCTAGTGTACCCTACATTGTTCTTAGATGTAGTCAACACTGTTTTCGAGATTTTACAAAATTATCAAGTTTTATATATATATATATATATATTTGAAAACAGAAAGTTCACGCTTTCCTAAAATAAAAAAGATATTAATTTATACTCATTTTCAAAGTGGTCGCAAAAGGAAGATTGAGTCGCAGTTATCGCGTTGCTCCGCTACGGTTACTCAGCGCAATATCAAACAACATTAAAACTGAAGAAAGCTGAAGATTTTTTTTTTCGAACTGACTACGCTATTTACCAAGCAAGGTCTTAACAGCTTCACCGGACTACAGCTGAAGAAGATTCAAGCTTTGAATATCGTAATAGGGTCAACCGACATTACACAGTTAAGACACCAGCGGTCATTAAAGCAATGAAGGTGCGAATCTTAGAAACTAAATCTTAAAAGGTAAAAATCTTAGCTCTTCAGATCGGATTAAGCAGAACTACGATCAAAAGAGTGTTAAATGTATACCTGGGACTACGAGTTTACCATAAAAACAATGGCCATTATATGAACGGGGGTTTGAAAAAATTAGACTTAAAAGATCCCGGGCTTTGTTACGGAAATTTCAGACGAAAAACATTTAACATCGAAGAAAGTAACGAAATGACCAAGTGTATGCCCATAGTAGTGAAGAAGCGAACGTATTCTAAGGGTCTAGTGAGGGCATTATCCCTCGTCATTGATGGTTTGGCTTGAGACTCGTATTCAGGTTGAACCGAGTTGTTTATCTGTGAAAATGTGTCAAAAGCAGTGCTGTTGTGTACCATAATGCTGTCCTAACAAATATAGTCGACATATTCGATACAATATTCGTAAACAGACACTGCCTATTCCGGGATAGATGGACCAGCTCATACAGCACGAACCATGCAAAACTGGATGACCGACCGAGGAATTGACTTCATCGGGCATGGAGACTGGCCCTCTTCTAATTCAGATTTAAATCCAGTGAATTACAAGATACGGAAACATTTGAAGGAGAAAGTCTGCTCTAAACTTCATCAGAATTTGTAGTCTCTCTAGTTAAATCAGCAGTAGAAACATATATGAATATGGAGCGTGGTGCGATCGATGACTGGCCGCGTCGATTAAGGGCATGTATTCAAATTATGGAGAAGGCATTCTGAAAAATGTCAATAAAATTGTATTATACATTTACAACTACCTTTCCTTTCATATATAATTTTTAAACATTTGTCAATAAGTGTATACCTATTAATTACATTAAATGTTTGTGACATAATTTATGATCCGACTAGGTAAATCCAATTATCTCTTTCACATTATTTATATTTATGGTCTCATAAAATACATTTTATGGAACTAGCAACTTCTAAAAAGATTTGGGTGTGCTAACTCCCATGATAACTGGTCAAACAGTGTTGGAATTTAAAAGAAATGTATCTGATTTGTTAATCCGTGACAGCGATAACTCCTCCCTTGACACCCTCTCCTATTCACATAGGTAAATTATTTCTTCATTCAAAATCAAAAATACGTTATTCATTTTAGGCCTTAATACGGCGCTTTTGAACGTCTAAGAGCTACCATCGGTTTGGACAAATAACCCACTCATCGAGAAGAACCGGCAACAAACTCGATCGGGTTTATCTTTTTAACTTATTTTTACAATACGTTACACGTTACCATCGCTTTTAGTGGATGCACAGGACTCAATTCCAGATATCACTATCGTTCACACATTAAACCACTCTAATAACCTTTTGACACCTAAACCCGCTTACAGTCCGACAATTCAGTAATATGCTTTGGGACTTTTTTTAAAAGCCTAACACTATTACCAAAAAAACTATTGAAACAATATGAAACATGGGACGACCAGTTTATTACAGTTGCAAGAATTTAGATAAGTCGGTCTTTTAGAAACTCCAGTTTTCACGGACGTGCATTAAATTATCAAGTATATATTGGGAGGGGAAAGCTAAGATACCGAATTCCTAAAACATAGTATTTAATGATTCGCGAGGTCCCATAATTATATATATCTCGAAATGCTTGAACATTAAATCAAATTAAAACGTTTTATCACTTAAAAGGCTTAAAGTTTATACGAAACTTCAAGTACCATACAAATTGAAACAAACAAGCTGTTGGACCTACTGTTAAAAATCCGCCATTTTGTTTACCAGTCCATGGTAAGTGGTGATTATTTTACAACTATTTTACAAATTAGTGGTTTGATATTAAATCTATATCATCATCTTCTTACCCTTATCCCACCTAAGTAGGGTCGGCACAACATGTTTTCCTTTTCCACGCTCGCCTATCAGATGTCATCTCAGTCATCACACCTTTTACACACATATCATTTTTCACACAATCCATCTATCCTTTTTTCGGTCTTCCTCTACTCTTATATCCATCGACCGTCATACTCAAAGCTTTTCTAGTTACATGGTCTTCATCTCTCCTCATAACATGCCCATACCATGCTAACCTATTACTCCTTAACTTCTCTGTTATCTTTATGATATTAAATCTATATAAGGTCTTAATTTTATTTCATTGAAGAAGGTGTTATTTTGCGGAAATCCATCATTAAATATTATAGTGGACCTTAGTTTGCACTTCCGCCTGGAAATGATTGGCTGCTACCACGTTACACTGCAATAAAAAACGTTTGATTCTATTTGTCCGAGGTGTACCTGAAAAGTTAAATCTGAAACTAGTAATAGAGAGAGAGCGAAATATTAGAAACTAGAACAAGAAAAAGAATTAAAAACGAACGAAACGAAACGAACTTGGTTTTAACCATCTCATAAAGAATCTTACCATTACTAGATACGAATATAAAAACTTACCATAAGTCATCTTTGATTTATATAAATTTATTAGTTTTGTGCTGATGGGTTTTCCAATTACCAACATCTCAGAAGTCATTTTATATATAACCAATCATTTAACCTTTGAATTCTTATGTTTATAGACTGGTTGATATCGAAACATGACAGATTAAAATAATTTCTGTGACGGGTTATCATTATTCTTCATGGTAGTTGCTATGTGACCGGGTACAGATATTCTCCCATCCATCTTAACTACTGGATATATACAATATACAAACAGTTACCAGAACGAGTTATTAGTTTTGTGCTGATGGGTTTTCCAATTACCAACATCTCAGAAGTCATTTTATATATAACCAATCATTTAACCTTTGAATTCTTATGTTTATAGACTGGTTGATATCGAAACACGACAGATTAAAATAATTGCAGTGACGGGTTATCATTTTCTTCATGGTAGTTGCTATGCGACTGGGTACAGATATTCTCCGATCCAGCTTAACTACTGGGTATATACAAACAGTTACCAGAATGACATGTAATTGCCCTGTCTTCTAAAAATTGCTACAAAAATAGCCTCTCAATTATTAATGCCTACGCCACTACAACAGAGACACGTCGTGACGGCGTTCGCAATGTGAGGCGGATATTGTCCGTCAACAGAAGTAAATCAATTCATTATAGGTAGTATTGTGAAACTAATGCATTTGTGTTTCTTATAATCATTGTGATAAGACGTCGACTGGTCGATGGAGCAGTCGGCCGACAGGTCCAGATCGTGCGTCCGGTTGCGAAACAATTTGGAAAGTATTGTTTCAATGATTTGTTATATCAATGTACACTCTAAAATAGTTTATTAACTATTAATATGGATTACATCATCACAATAAAAAATAAAAGATAAAAGTGTCAATTACAATATAATTATCTATAGTAATTACTAATTATTCAGATTAGCTCTCTAATTCTTCAGACATCTTTACAGACAGTGTCAGCATATATAAAGATGTATACTAAGTAGTAGTTCAAGATAGAAAAAAAGTAAAATTAAGTCGTACATGTTGTTAACTTAGTTTTAGCTTTTAACTACTTGCTCTACTATACAATAAGTAGTAAACACCTATACTTAAGATTATACTTGTATATAATTATTATCTATGCATATAATAAAAATGAAGTGTCTGTATGTAATATCAAAATAATACTTTTTTACTGATTGGATTTGAAAGTATACAGGCAACTTATAACAAAAATGCTATTTTTAAAATTTTTGTCGGTTTCTCTGTCTGTCTGTCTGTTTGTTCCGAAACGGCTGGACCGATTTTGAAGGGAATTTCACTGGCAGATAGAAAAAAATACAGCGGGTTACCTAGACTACTTTAAATTCGTCTAGCTGTTAACCGTGGCTTCACCCGTAGTACTATCTCCAAAACGGTTCGACCGATTTTCACGAAACTTTCAAGGGCAGATAGCTTATAAAAAGTAATTCAAGCAATTTTAGTTTATACTAGCTGTTAAACGTGGCTTCGCCCGCAGTGCTGTCTCCAACGGTTAGACTGGTCTTCACGAAACTTTTATTGACAGATGTTTGACCTTATAGAAAATAATGCAAGCATTATTAGTTTATACTAGCTGTTAACCGTGGCTTCGCCCGCAGTGCTATCTCCAAAACAGTTAGACCGGTCTTCAAGAATCTTTCATTGACAGATATTTGACCCTATAAAAAGTAATTCCAGCAATTTTAGTTTATACTAGCTGTTACCCGTGGCTTCGCCCGCAGTGCTGTCTCCAACGGTTAGACTGGTCTTCACGAAACTTTTATTGACAGATGTTTGACCTTATAGAAAATAATGCAAGCAACAGTGCTTTCTCCAAAACGATTAGACCTATTTTCACGGGATTTTCACTGGAAGATAGTGGACCTAATAAAAAGTATTTTAATTTAGACTAGCTGTTAACCGTGGCTTCGCCCGCTGTGCTATCACCAAAACGTTTAGACCGATTTTCATTGGACTGATTGTCACGGAACTTTCACTGGCAGATAGATGAATTTATAGGAAGTTATTTAGGTTATTCCATTTTAGACTAGTTGTTACCCGCGACTTCGTCCGCATGTAATTTAGCAAGATTTCAAGACTGACATGAGTTGACTCATTCTGTATTTTTAATTAGATAAATAATTATGAACTTACTGTTTACAATTCAACATTATAATTAATAATAACGTTGAAGGTAGAAGAGGTCTTCCTAATAAGATCTTAGACCATACACTCAAAGAGTTTCATAATACAATTTCTTGCAGAACAGAAAAGCGATTATTTTTTGTATAATCACAAAAACTTAATTATAAAGATGATATGGGCATCTTTATAATAATATTTTTAAGTCATTATTTAATGAAATAAAAAGTAATTGAGGTTATTCTATTTTAGACTAGCTGTTACCCGCGACTTTGTCTGCATGAAATTTAGCAAGATTTCAACTCATTCTTTTAATAAGGTAAATAATTATCAGCCTATTGTTTACAATTCGACTTTATAGTTATTAATAACCCTAAAGATATAGAGGTCTTCCTAATAAGATCTTAGATTATAAACGTATTATGTAAAGAGTTCCATAATACAATTTCTTGCGGAACAGACAAACGTTTATTGTTTGTATAGTCACAAAATCTTAATTATAATAATGGTAAGTATATTAAATGTAATGTAAAAGTAAATCTTTATAATAATATTTTAAGTTATTGTTTCATTTCGTTCGTTATACAGTGTAAGTGAGCACTGAGGTAGTTATATGGTGGGTTACGGTTCCAAATATGTTGCTGTTGACAAATCTCATTTGACACACTGTTAGTATTTATATATCTAATGTACACGTTACATGTTACTTTTAATGGCGTGCGCGTCGTACTTACAATTGTCTTTAAAGAGCGTTTCTATAATTGTACATACTCTCACAATTATCTAATTCTTTAATACGATTAAAAAAAAACGCGTGCGGAGCTGCGGGTACAGCTAGTATCAAATAAAAAAGTCCAAAGTATCCTCTATCGAAAGGCTTATTCAAAATTTTAAACTATGTATATTGCTTCCAAAAGTGTTCAGAGCTGAATAGTAAAGTTATGAGAAAAAATAATACTCCTACGATTGGATTTCCACGACAATAAATTTATGTAGAAATATTAGGGCGCTTTAATAATAGAATATTTGTCTGCAGTTTGTGCATGCGAATCTCCATAACTGAATCGATTGTGACGAAAAATTTACAAGCAAATATTCTATAGGCGTAAAAATAAAACTATTTTCACAGGAACGGAGTCGCGTGCACTAGCTAGTGTCGTAATAAAACATAAGGGCAAAGGGAACGGGGTCAATCCTTAAAGGTCGTTATAATTTGTGTAAAATTGTTAATTAGCTAATCGAGTTACGGGGTTTATCTCAACGATCAGACGATAATTGTTGGCGTGCGCCGAGACTTAACATGCTAGCGCTTTGTATTTATAATTATTATTTTTTAGCTTATAGCAGTGGCTTCACCCGTCAACTCTCTTCTACATTATTGTTATTTATCACTTCTAAATATACTTGTATCGATGTTCTTTAATCATAACTAATAATATAAATGCGAATATGAGCTTGTTACGCTTTCACGATTTTACCACTTAGTCGATCAACAAGAACCTTTGCATGCATGCTGTCAAGGGTACAGAAAAAGACATGGGGTACCTTTTATACAGACAAAACGTAGGTACTCTACTTGAGTCATAGAACAAATATATTTTTTTTAATACTTTATAGGTTTTAGCGTTTGGTTACAATCTCATTTGATGTCCAATAACGTCAAATAACGATATGGTCTAAGATGCTAAACCTAGAGGGAACCGGCTCTCAAGTGCAGTTGCCGGAACACACCAACAGATACTTGGCGACAGGTTTTAAACTGCAGGGTGGTAGCTAGAGGGCGGCGGACTCAGAAAAAACCCACCACCATGCTGTAGTTTCATCACGATGTTCTTCTTCATCTAAAGCTTCGACACAGGTACTGGGATTCAAACCTGCGTCCATCGACATTGTGTCCGAACACGGTATCAACTAAGACATCATCGCATCACGTTCTTCATTACATTAACGCGAGCGAAGCCACGGGCGAAAGTTAGTAAAGTTATAAATTGGTCAACGCAAGCATTTTAATTTAGGAATTGTTACTTGGAACTCTCAAAACGCAATAAATCATTATAAAATACAAGCGACGCACTCCGGCTTCGCCTTACTAATTTGGCGTCATAAATGTATCGGGTATCGTTACACAAGCATGTTTTCTTTCTTGCACGTAATTGTGTAGCTGTGATATCACCCAAGATATATATTTATTGAAACATTATATTGTAGACGGCACTTTTAATGTATCTATATTTTATACTAACCGTAATTAAAATATTTATTTTATCGGAGAAAGATTACTTACTTAATAATATATTAATCAAAGTATACCTTCGCAAATTAGCCATTATTTTTATATTCATCTGCTATACACATATAATAATCTATACTATCTATCATATATCTATCTATCTATAAATATACATATAATAAGAATGTAAATGTAACGTGTCAGTACTTTTTAGATTTTTGTGAAAAGAATTGTTCCAGGTATAAAGGAATAAGTAATCAAATACATTTCAATCTTTTTATAAGTGTCTGTTTGTCTGTCGGTCTGCCTGTCTGTTTGTTTGAATATTTGTCACTGGTAAACCTTACAAAGATAGTCATAAAGCATATCCTCGAGTAACATTTAGTCTTTGTTTCATTAAAATCGGTACACTCTATCAAAAGATATTGTAATTTTAATGAGGACGCGACTTAAGTACGAGAGAAAAGTACATAAGTAAATGGACTTAATACATTTACATGATTTTATTAATCACTGTTTTCTTACAAAAGAAAGGTTCCAGGCGGACGAAACGCATAGCTAGTTATATATAAAAAGCGATCTACTTCAACTAGAAGTAGGATATATATATGTAACATACATACTTTACTATTTGTGTAGTCCTTTTAAAAAAAAAATCTAAATGTTAGTGAAGTCGTATAAAAAACTTACAAAGTTTAAAAAAACTAAGCAAACCTAAAACGTACAGGTAGCGATTTTGTTTTATAATATTTATTGATTTTACCTTAAAACTATAACATTAACAACAATAAATAACACAAATATGGCAACCAATTGTTAGACTATACAAGACTTTAATAGAGCGTCGAATGGCAATAGTTAGCGGCGACCGCTACCACAACAACCGATAATCGAATGTCGGCGCGTAATGTCGATCGAGAATCGATTGTACGCCGGAACTGACGCGTCCCATACCTCCCGCTCGGCCCACACAGACCGATATGGGATTAACCCGTGATTGCACTATTCATGTTTTGTGGTCAAGTTCATTATTTTTCATAATTCGGTTACTTCAATTATATGTTTCTATTGTTAGGTTCATTATATGTATATATTCAATCCGTCATTCAATATACATTTATAAGTCTATATTTTAATTCGTAAAATGTCTGAACTGGAAACTGAAATCCGAAAATAAGGTAGACTTATTATTCTTCTAATAACTGATAAGTTATAAGAATCAACTAAATTCGTTTACATGCAGTTGTAGTATATTTGAATAGAAGCTAATTTAGTAATCATAGATAATAATAGTTAATGTGTAAACTGGAAATAAGGTTGGAATTCGAAAATATGTTTGATTAGTTATTTTCTTTAACAATTAATATTAGTTCATAACGTAGGAATTCTGTAAACTAATTTAGTTTTATTTTTAATATTATTGGTTGAAACTAAATTTTGTAATATAAATGATAATATAAGCAGCTCAAATGCCGTGTATAAAGATTTCGAACACGTAATATAAGAGGCAAATTTTGAGACATTCAGGAATACGTAAGCGAATAAAAAGTGATCTGATTGTTATACGAAGGTATTTTTCTTGTCCTCACTTATTACAACAGTATATTTATATGAATTTGGAGGAATACTTGCGTTGAATGACTGTCTAATTTTTTGTAGTTTATTTACAGCTATGATGTTTATTAGGTAATTGTGTAAATAACGTTTGTACCGGCAGTCCGGTGAAGCTGTTAAGACCTTGCTAGGTCAATAGCGTAGTCAGTTCGAGAAAAAAAAGCGTATGTACGGACAGTGTTATATGTTATAAAAACTATAACATTTAATTAATGGTTGACTTGAAAAGTTAATTAGGTAATTTTACTTGTTGAAACTAGTGATAACATAAAATTTAGTTACATTAATTACTTAAAAACTTAATAAAATATCTTGGATTATAATGACATCACTCGACAAGTATGAACCATAACTGTTTCTTATGATTTATTTAACTTTGACGGTTTTAACATAATCTCGCATGATATAAAATGATGATGTGGCCTAAGGTCATAACACGCCTAGATGACTGGTTTTCGAGTGCTGCTGTCGGAACATACTTACAGGGTGTTCGCTCACAAATTTTCGACTTGAAGTTGGTAGCTAACTATGCAAGTATTAGCGCAATCCCTAATACCATATTATAGCATAGAGTATCCAACAAGTGCTGTTTATTATGTACATTTTAAATATAACTAGTAAGGTAAATATATAATTGTTTTACATCTATACATATAATAAGAACGTAAATTTAACGAGTTTCTACTTTTTAGATTTGCGTAAAAAAATTGTTGCAGGTGTCTAGGAATAGGTAATAAAATACATTTGTCTGTCTGTTTGATTGAACACGCATTACTGCTAAAGTATTGCGTTTATGATAAAACATTTTCAATCACATCTTCAAGTAACATTTAGTCTTGGTTTCATTAAAATCGGTTTGGTATATCAAAAGTTATCGTAATTTTAATGACGCGACGTAACTACGAGAGAAAAATAGATAGTAATTGGACTTAATATTTCATATTCAGATGACTTTATTAGTCACAGTTTTGTACATCAGGTTCCACGCGGACATTAGCAGTCCCGTTTTTGCGCATATGTCAAAAGATATTTTTCAACATAACCAAATTGTGTACTTATAAAAAAAAAATGTTATTCTGTCTATATAGTTACTAATTAGAATTAGTTTATTTTGTCATCTATTAATGTCATGCATGCCTGTGATTGTAATTATTACACTGTAATTTTATTTTGTAATTTACCACATGTAATTTTATCTATGTGTAATATTTATGTTGGTGTGCTAAATACATAAAATAAAATAAAGAAAATAAGTTGCAGGTTCTTCAAAACCGCGTTTTACGTAAAGTGACCGGTGCCCCGTGGTACATCCGGAGAGTTGATCTACATAGGGACCTAGAGATGCCTTCTATCTGGGCGTACGTTAAATCACTTACGATTAGTTATTTTGAAAAAGCCGCGAATCATCCCAGTCCGTTAGTGGTATCCGCCGCAAAATACGAACCCGTACCAAACGCTGCGCGTTGTAAAAGACGTCCGCGACATATTTTTACCGACCCTCCCGATGAAATAACGGCAGTGAACGATCAGTACCAGCCTGTCTCTCCAAACAGAGCGTGCTCACGCCCACGCCCGCGTAACCACAGATCACGCCGCCGTGGTCTAGGGATAAATTTCGGTCCCGCACACCAGACTAGGCCCCCCTCGGCAACTGCTCAAGCCTAGGTCCGCTCCCTCGGCGTGGAGCCCTTGAGTACGCTGCTTGCGCGATACAGTGACACTTTTTTTTTTTCTCCAACTGACTACGCTATTGACCATGCGAGGTCTTAACAGCTTCACTGGACTACAAACAGTGACACAAAATCTTACATCACTGCGACAACATTACACGTATCACCTCCACACACGTGCACGCATACACGCTTACACATGCAAGTGGAAGGGTTTTATTTTTTTCCCTTATCAAACTGAAATAGTTTAGAATATTATCCGATACGAAATATACATAAGAGTTGTTGAGGTATGTATGCTTGGTACACATATATGTTTCAACAACTCATATATGTATGAATAGTTAGCTTAGCTTAGCTTAGCTTACATAGGTCGCGAATTGCATGTATCAGGCAACCGCCAAAGCCGAGGTGTGCCGCGCACCCTTGAGCTAGTTGTCAGAATAAAATCGGCTGAGTCGAAATTTAGAAAGCGCTCGCCTTAGTAGTCCGGTGAAGCTATTAAGACTTTGTTCGGTCAATAGCGTAGTCAGTTCGAAGAAAAAAAAAGTTCCACGCGGACGGAGTCGCGGGCACAGCTAGTACTTAATATATTGGAATAAAATAAAGCCCTATAATTTTGGTATTCGATAAAATATAGAGGAAAATACAACATACCCATGGAACGGTTCAAGCAGATGTTTAAATCCAATGGCCGAGACGAACACGTCACCTCTCATAGAACCGATTCTTAACAGTCATTACCTGTCCAGAAAGGAATATTTTACGTAATATTATTAAAACTATTCACCATTTGTGTGAACGTTTTTTAACGTTAATATTACCACTACTTTTAAGGCTTGTCTGCCGTATAGTATAGAACGTCTAAGTCCAAGGTAGACTGGCTAACAAATACAAGAGTAGCCGACAAATCATATGGTTCAATAAACCTTTTTTTTATTGATCAAGCAAATATTACAAAATTTTAAAATTTTAATGTTTATTATGTAGTTATTACAATACATAAAATGCACAATAAAATAAATAGATACTTTATTTTATTCATTACAATACGCTGCCTTATTTCTGATAGAAATCTCCAACAACAACAACTTTTGAGTTCTACAGATTAAATAACGGGCGGTCTGGGTGTAATAAGGACATCACAAAATAAACAAATAGGTGCGACATATAGACTAAATTCTTGCCATTTCAGGAACTGACTTTCATCTCACCTAATGATAATGTATATTTCATGTAAACCTATTATTCCTCAGCTCTTCTACCTTTGATGCTAGTTTATATTGAATGAGCTGATTTCAGCGATGTTGTAATCATGCAAATGTTTTACTGTTTTATGACAACTACGTGATGTATCTATTTTAATTATGAATTATCTCTTATTTTTTATATTTCTAATTTACTAATTATTTATCTTTTTACAATTGTTAAGCTATGTCTTCTTAATTTTATTGTTCCTACTCAGCCTTTATGAAAAACGCAATGATGCGTAACTTATTTGAATTTAATCGTAATCTGAAAAATCGTCTATAATGCAGAAAAATATTGTTAAAATTGGTTCAGCTATTTTGGAGATTAGCTACTATAAACAATAAATAACAGATATCGTTCAATGCATTTAAACATATATTATTTTCGAAAATGAGCCAACATAATATCTAGAATAAATGCTTTATTCTGTCTATTCGCTTAGCTAAGGTCACAACGTAATGATACATTACAATCGTAATTCACCTTCTGTATTACTCAAGTATATATTTAATGAAACTTTCACATGGTTCTTGTTTCACAATGTATAACTATTAAGCTTCAATTAAGTTTTGAAGTCGTAATTATCGTTCGCGAGTCAATCGCTGTCGTACGGTTCGATATATCGAGTCGGAAAAAAATCGACTCAATCATTACCAATTAACGGAATGTGAACGAAAAACCTAAGTAGGGGAAAAATTATTACGGTTTTATTTATACGGGTTCAGTATTCTATTAATTTACTTTTATGTGGATAATTTTGAGATTAACGATTTGGTAGAATTATTCACTCAGGATTTTTTTATGTACTATAGGTATAATACTAGTTTTTGACAAACAGTTTTGTTGTTTCATAGGGAAAACTACATATTTTATTTGGATAAATTATGACTTTTCTTTCTTATATTGCTGCCTTTTCATAACTTCTCGGTTGATTTTTTAAGACCCAGATACCAGATTAAATTTCAAGAATTAGTAAAAATACAGTTTATATAAAATTTATGATTTTACGTTACATACATTGTTATTTTTCAAAGTTTTGTAATAAATCAGGTATTTTTTTAAGCTCATGCTGCCAACAGTCTGTTGACCTGTGCCTCAAGACGTCTACATTCGTGTATATGGAGCTTAAACTTTTGCAGTGTTATTAAAAAAAAAGTTGAATACGTATTGAATACTTGCTTTAAAAAGGTTTCAAATTAAATGCACCTCGGTCACTGAATGTTCGCCATCTTGCTCTTTTATCTCGCTTTGGTTACGTTAGGTTAGACTTGCGAAAAAGGATAACGCGAACTTGACTCGGGTGAGCGCGGTGCATTTAATTCGTAACCTTTTTAAAGCAAGTATTCAATACCTATTTAACTTTTCGTTTTATTTAACGTATCTGACGTAACCAATCACAGTCTCATTTAAATCGGTTTATCTATTACAGAGATTAGTTCGGATAAACTACAGATATTTCAATTAGATTTCCATGTGTAGTTTATACTCTAAATATAGAAAAGCGTCATATCACTAGTAATGAGATATTCGTTAATACATATATTATATTAATACCAATATTGTGATATAAAATTGACATTTACTTGGTCCGAGCAATAATTGAATGAGCAATATCTGTGTTTTTAAATAACTGAATTAAAACACAAAGATTGCACAAAATATTTAATAGAATTTTAGTTACCTCTACGAAAAATCAGTTTAACAAACTTCAGCTTTAGATAACTGAACCCTAATTCAAAATAATTCAATAAAGAAATCCATTTTGTGAAATCATTAAAACCACGAACAGTCTTAATACGCGGCAACACGATAAATCTGACACGTGATTAGGGTTGCTACAGTGAAAAAACGACGAGACGCGCCATTATGGACGAGTGTTGCCAGATTGTCGATAATTATTATTATAGAAAAAAAATATAAGAACCCATCGTATCAAATAAAGCATCTTAATGCGTTCTTCATAATGTTTTTATTTGTTTTCTACGGGCGCGTAATCTCCGATCTTAATGCGGTGTTTGTGTCTCTCTCATACGTATGTAACCTTGTGGGCGTGCGTGTAGGATAGTCGTGTGTTTTGACGTCTGATCGGTCAATCCAGAACGACACGTTTACTGTATAACGTTTTGTCATTTTATGTGTAGATTTTTATGATTACTTAATCGGTTTTCTCTTAACTGACGTTTGAAGTCTTTATACCGAACAGTTGTTTTCTTATCAGTTACAAAAGTTTGAATCAAATTTGACGTTAAAGCTTCTGTTCTTCGAAATGCGAGGATTTTGAATTCTACAAGGAGTTTGAGCCTTCATGATGCCAAGACAGGCAGTAGCAAATTTTCTCTTGTTTTGTTCTTCTATTACTC
Source organism: Antheraea pernyi (assembly GCA_015888305.1). Lineage (NCBI taxonomy): Eukaryota > Metazoa > Arthropoda > Insecta > Lepidoptera > Saturniidae > Antheraea > Antheraea pernyi. The sequence goes on along the minus strand of MU159597.1, from coordinate 180,074 downwards.
GTCAAGTTGAAAATCTTTTGATTAGCAACTAATAGCGCACACCGCGATTGACATTAACACGTTCAGCAACATACTGAGACACTTTGACGGCTTTTTGTATTATGGTGGCAATAAATAATATAAGTAACATCTATTAATAGACCTGGAAAATTTAGAAGTGATAAACTAAGTTAGGTTTGGTTAGGCTACTTCTTAGAGGGGATAAGATTGAAAAAAAAACCTTAAATAACGTATGTGGAATAAAATAATCATTACGAAATATCTGACGTACAAAATAATAAAAAAAAATGTTCACGTTCATATTCAATTTCATACATTGTCAATGTTGTTTGGTAGACATGAAAAAAGGCTGGTCGAGGAAGTACATCTAAAGATATCTTCAATAGAGCATATCAAAATCTTATTTTTAACAAAAAAAAGTATCAATTCTATCTCAATCGACTCTGGAGAGCGCTGGTAACTTAAAAAATAGAGAAATATTTAGTGTTCAGGTAGATCTCGCGCACAATTACTTTTTGTGATTGTTATGCTTCTTTTGCGTGGATACTTCTTAGTCAACTCGCCCGCAGCGAAAAGTCAACCAACCCCGAGCATGGTGTACGTTGGTTCATTTTTGGTATTCTATAAGGTTAAGCCTGTACACTATATTATAATCTATTGCGAACTTTTTTTCATCTATTGTCCAAGCTTATATATATATATTAAGTTTTACGATAGTATATATTAAAATAACAGAAATATGTACGATTCACTTGAAACTGAGTCAACTATAACCCGGTCTCCCCTACTGCGAATTGAACAAGGACATCAAATATGTCACTTTAACACCATTTGACAGAGAACTGTAAGTTATTTCGTGTCATGTTCATTTTAAAGCGAGTTGTTAATGTGCACACGTTATAATACGATATTTTAGTAAGTTATTTCCAACCTTTAAGCAACGGAGTAATTTATCCCAATAGTTGATGCATTTCAACACAACCTTGTGTTATATTCACTGGTTTTTTGGAGAGTCATCTTGGTGTCACAGACCACTTAATAACTAGACATGAATAATTTATGTAAACCCTATATATAAACATTACAAAATAGTCGGACGAGTTTGAAATACGTTACGGTGGTCTGGATCCAAACGTATTAATACACTTTGACACGTTCTTTCTGTTTTCATGACATATAGAATGGATGTTTAAATGAATATTATAAAAAAAATGTGAAGGATTGTATGTTTAATGATACGAATGCTCGTCCAGTTGTCAAACTTCGACTATAAAAAAATACTTTTTCCAATTTTTTTATGATAACACTAAAGCTCGTCTCTAGTTACAAAACAAAAAAAAAGAAGAAAATCGGCTGAGAAATAGAGGAGGAAGATGTGCTTAATCGTTTCTCCACTGCCTATATGTTTAAATAAACATTTATGTCTAGTTGTAAAAAAATATGTATTTTTTTTATGTCATAGGTGGCAAACGAACAGGTGGGCCACCTGATGTTAAGTGATCACCACCGTCCATGGACACTAACAACACCAGAGGAGTCGCAAGTCCGTTGCCACCCTTTGGGGGGAAGGGTTAGGCGAGGGAGAGGAGAGGGGAGGTGGGCCTCCGGCGCTCTTAGTGACCGAACGAAACGCAACAATGCAAGCACTGTTACTTCACGTCGGTTTTCTATGAGAGGGTGGTACTACCCCGGACGAGCCGACCCATTCATGCTGAAACCAGTAATAGTTTCAGCATGGCTCTACCACTCTCAAAACGGTAACGGTTAACGGTATTCATTATCTTCCTTAGTTTATATTACGATGTAAAATGCTGTCGTCCTTGTTATAGCACGTTGTAAGATACTGCACAAGCAGCAAAGCATTTTCTAGAGCTCATCTAGTTAGTTACTATAGCCAATATTAGTTCTGTGCCCAAGTATTGCCGTCTTTCGAAACTAAACTTGAAAAATAGTCAGTAGAAAGATATTAAAAAATCATTTATTTATTTAGTTTATAGGAAGACCTACAGCACTACTTACAAGAATTACTATGGAAAATAAGCAACAGAATACCATTTACAGTTTTCCACGAATAGGCATCAGGATACTTAATTACTACGTGGATAACAGTTTTCCAAGCACACTCAGTCAACGCTTATTTATATTTAGAGAAAAAGTCAAGGCTGAGTACCCGTCTCACTGACTCTGGCTTAATACAAAATATATCGAAATCGAATTTATTTGTTTGTTTGTTTAAACTATGCAGACATACATTTCTAAAATTGATTGAAATGTATTTTATTTATTTATTTAGTTTATAGGCAGACCAACAGCACTAATTACAAGAATTACTATGGATAATAAGCAACAGAAAACCATTTACAGGTCTCCACGAATAGGCATCTGGATACTTAATTACTACGTGGATAACAGTTTTCCAAGCACACTCAATCAACGCTTATTTATATTTAGAGAAAAAGTCAAGGCTGAGTACCCGTCTCACTGACTCTGGCTTAATACAAAATATATCGAAATCGAATTTATTTGTTTGTTTGTTTAAACTATTCCCCGCCCGCCACAGAAACATTATATGTTACTTTGTTAAAACGTTTGTTTACGCTACAATAAAAGTTCTAAAATATTCGGTACCCAAGCGATATTTAATACCAGTTGCGCTACAGTCCGACACGTAATTTTTTCTAAATTAAAAATTCAAGTTTTCTTTGTATAAATAATTACTACGGAAGTAACAAACTGCTTTACGGAAAACATGCCCGTGTGATGTATAGTAGTAAACCACAAAATGTGTTTTCAGCGTTAACCCATTGCCGATAGTATTAAGTCGAGGGCACACTCGGTGCTGAACCTTTTTTCGTTAGTTAATATTCATTATGACATTATATCTCTTCCCGATAATAAGACTAATAATAGTTTGAAGAATTTAATTGTAATGTCTAGTATAAATAATAGAATTGATATAATTCCTGTATGGATGTTTACCAACTATAACAACTTGTCAAATGTTTTCTCGTATAATATAAATCAATAGTATATATGAATAAATAAATATTATAAAACAATGTCACCTTTCGCGTTCTCTTTATTATTTTTCATGAATTTTATATGTGATATAATATATTGAAGTGAATAATAAAAACAGTCAACTATTTTTATGTAATCAATTCAAACAATCAATTTATTACCGTTTATATGGATTACTTACACATTTTACTTTGATTTATAGCAAGTTTTTTTTTGTGGTACAGTGGTTGGGTTACAATGTATCGTAACATTACATAACTCTCTCCCTAACTTTTAGATTAAAAACCTTCATAATATATAATAGGTATAAATAGAAATAAATATCGCTCGGTGTATCACTAACATTACCGAAGACGTGCTATTGCTTGTTATTATGATAAACAAACAGACAATTTGCATTTGATGTATAGTTCAGTTCCGTAGTAGAAGTTAATTGTACCTTTGTGTTTGTTACGGGAAGGGCAGTTTATAAATTGGTTATTCAATTCAATATTATTATTAATTTAATATCAATATAAGTTATGTTAGCGAGTGAATTTGTATTCAATATAGTTCAGAAAGCGTTCGGCTATAATCCCATCCAAAATCAGGATTAACTGTCAGAACACGACAATTTCTACCGATTCTTTTTCACATAGACATGGTCGCTATGACTACGGAGTTCTTATTTTCTATTTAAAATTGCGACGGCGTTCTTCTATTGATAATTAATATATCATAAATATAACACTCAAATTTAATTTTTATTTAACATTTATTTATCCATCCTTCTATGCAATTTTGTAGTTGGTAGAGCCACGCTGAAGCTATTACTGGTTCCCGCATGAATGTGTCGGTTCGCCCGTGGTACTACCACCCTCTCACAGAACATCGACGTGAAGTAGCAGTGCTTACATTGTTGCGTTTCGTTCGGTCAGTCAGAGCGCCGGATACCCAACTCCCCCTCCACTTCCCCACTCCCCCTCCACTTCCCCACTCCCCCTTCTGCCAAACACAGGCTGGCACCGCACTTGCGTCTCCTCTGGTGTTGCAAATGTCAATGGACGGTGGTGATCACTTAACATCAGGTGACCCACCTGTTCGTTTGCCTCCTATGATATTTGAGATTGTCGTGTTTCGAAACAAGCCAGTGTATGTATACCTAGCTGCTGCTAGTTTTATAGGGTTTGTATGCAGAAATAGTAACGGCAACCGCTTTGCTTATCATCAGGTACAACGCAATTACTTTACCGACCTTTTTGAATTGAATTTGAGGATGAATGATACTTACCTAAATGTCAGAAGTGTGGTCTCCTCAAAATGTTTCATTTTGTAAAAACCTTAATCTTGAGATTTAAAGATTTGGTGCGCAATCACTGGTCGCGGGTCATTATTCTTCGATTGAATGATTTTTAAAGCATTCAGGAGTAGCATGTCGTCGCGTCGATTGAACTAGTTTTGATCCCTGCAGTGAACTCTCTGTGAAGGAAAATATTCTAATCAACGTTAACATGGTGATATGGTTTTTCTAATGGCCATCTGGGTAGCTACTACCTCTAAGTTGAAAAGTTTTCCGACAAATGCACTTGAGAGCCAGTCCCTTTAAGTTTTAGCGTGTTACTGCCATATGCCTCATCATCATATAACTTGAGATGAGATTGTATTCAAACACTAAAATACCTATAATGTAATAAAAAAATTGACTTGGAATACTAGGAACTAAGAATGAAGCATTTTTAACTTTTCTATTTTCAGGTGAAGGCTCTTGCAACAGTAACGATGGTTTCAGCCAACGGACTGACGATAAATCTCCTCCGGGCAGCGACGAAGAGACGCCTCGTCCAGGCTCAACAGACAAGAAAAAACATAGGAGAAACCGAACGACATTCACTACATACCAGCTGCATGAATTGGAACGCGCTTTCGAGAAGAGTCATTACCCTGATGTTTACTCAAGGGAAGAATTGGCGATGAAGGTCAATTTGCCCGAGGTCAGGGTTCAGGTTAGTGAATTCTACTTTATTAATTTATATTTCCTATAATTTACCTCTTTATTTTTAATTCTAGCTATTTTACAATAAGCGTCTTTCTTTTTGCTACAGCTAAACTTACAAATAGAATCTCAAGTGTTTTTTTAAGCCTTGCGTCAGTAAATGGTTACAGTCGCCTCTGTATAACCAATCTACTGTGAATTAAAATCAGAAGCGTATTTCCATTTGTCTTTGAGGGTCTCTACGTTGTAGTCGCGGAAGAAATCATCGCTGTGTAAGTAACAAGAAGGTTATAGAGAGCATCAAGGTTCTTGTGATTTGTTTTAATTTAACTGTAGTGTAGGTTTGAGTAGTCAATCAGTGAGAAAGGTGTATATTGGAATGAGCTCAATATGTTCTTCAAAACATTTTATGTTATACAAGTGGTAGAGTACACAGAGAACCAGAGTATCTGCAAAGCTATAAGGAACTACTCTCAAAACATGTCGATAGGTCATAAATTATAAATATTTAATCTAAATACCTTAGCTAGCAATACGATCATTGAGAGATGGACTAATAATATTCAATTGGACCAATAGGATAGAAATCAAAATTTATCGTTATTCCCCCAATAACTCTGACAACTTACCAAACAAATTTTAGTTTCATAAGTGAAAATGAGGACACTTTCCAAACATTGAGTGAAGAGCCCTCGGGAGGAACGCAAAAGGGGCAATAATGAACCCAAGGGGCTTACGCCACTCAATCCCCTTTAGCTTTCCGAACCAAACATATGTCAGGCGTATTTGCAACATCCATACACCGAGACCCCTAGCGTACCCTTCCCGTTAACAATAGTAGTTCACGTACCATCACTTGAAGGGTCTACGCGTGTTGGTCGACGATTAATTGCTTTCTTATTGCTGTCGCAAAAATGTGTCGCGTCAAACATTTCGAGGTTTTATCAATTGTAGTAAGAACATGTCGATAGTAAATCGTAAGTTTGCTTCTTGATTTTGCAAAATACTGTGGTTTGATTATATAGCTTTCGAACTTTTATGGAAGTGTAGGATGTTGGCAGTAACTTCATATTTATTACTGAAATTAATATGAACATCAATTTAACTTGGTAAAACATATAAATCTTTCGGGGACAACATGGTTGTCTATGTGTTTTTATGAATAAACTTAAAATTGTAAAAGAGTGCGTGCTTCTATTGATAACTGGCCTCAACGTTTAAAGGACTGTATTGCAGCCAATGGAGACCACTTCAAATAAGCTTTTTACATTATAAATTGTTTTATATTTTAAAAAGAAAGCAAAAGTAATAAATGTTATTTGCAATAGAAATTTTTTTTCTTTGTTTCAGTATTTATGGCAAGACTAGGTATAGAGTGAGTGTTAAGTGAAGTTTGTCACCTATTTGTTATTACATAGTCTGTAGTGTAGGTTTGAGTAGTCAATCAGTGAGAAAGGTGTATATTGGAATGAGCTCAATATGTTCTTCAAAACATTTTATGTTATACAAGTGGTAGAGTACACAGAGAACCAGAGTATCTGCAAAGCTATAAGGAACTACTCTCAAAACATGTCGATAGGTCATAAATTATAAATATTTAATCTAAATACCTTAGCTAGCAATACGATCATTGAGAGATGGACTAATAATATTCAATTGGACCAATAGGATAGAAATCAAAATTTATCGTTATTCCCCCAATAATTCTGACAAGTTACCAAACAAATTTTAGTTTCATAAGTGAAAATGAGGACACTTTCCAAACATTGAGTGAAGAGCCCTCGGGAGGAACGCAAAAGGGGCAATAATGAACCCAAGGGGCTTACGCCACTCAATCCCCTTTAGCTTTCCGAACCAAACATATGTCAGGCGTATTTGCAACATCCATACACCGAGACCCCTAGCGTACCCTTCCCGTTAACAATAGTAGTTCACGTACCATCACTTGAAGGGTCTACGCGTGTTGGTCGACGATTAATTGCTTTCTTATTGCTGTCGCAAAAATGTGTCGCGTCAAACATTTCGAGGTTTTATCAATTGTAGTAAGAACATGTCGATAGTAAATCGTAAGTTTGCTTCTTGATTTTGCAAAATACTGTGGTTTGATTATATAGCTTTCGAACTTTTATGGAAGTGTAGGATGTTGGCAGTAACTTCATATTTATTACTGAAATTAATATGAACATCAATTTAACTTGGTAAAACATATAAATCTTTCGGGGACAACATGGTTGTCTATGTGTTTTTATGAATATACTTAAAATTGCTTATTTGAAGTGGTCTCCATTGGCTGCAATACAGTCCTTTAAACGTTGAGGCCAGTTATCAATAGAAGCACGCACTCTTTTACAATTTTAAGTTTATTCATAAAAACACATAGACAACCATGTTGTCCCCGTTTTATATTTTAAAAAGAAAGCAAAAGTAATAAATGTTATTTGCAATAGAAATTTTTTTTCTTTGTTTCAGTATTTATGGCAAGACTAGGTATAGAGTGAGTGTTAAGTGAAGTTTGTCACCTATTTGTTATTACATAGTGCATCTTTGTTCACACGTTACTATAATAGTAAGGTGATCATGGTTAGTAAAAATAACGTATAACAGATAGTCAACAGCAGAATAATTAGTTATCCGTTGCGTAGGAATAATGTATCTGTTTTTTTATATACATTTAACGATCACGCCGCTCTATTATGTATATCGTGGAACATAGTATTAACGATGCCTTATAATGTAACCAGTAAGTTTATTGAATTAATATGCATCATTAGATGTTAGAGGAGCCAGCAAACCGTTACAATATTAGCTGTTCTAATAATGACGACCTCTACTCATAATGTGCTACTATTAAGCGCTATAGGTATATTAGGGTCTCCGTTATTTACCAAGTTCACTTTTTTAACTTGGCTATCGTTCAAATCGTTAGTTTATAGCCTAAAAGCATATAAAGAAATTCCGAAGCTCAACAAATCATTGTTTTATAGCTTTTTATAGCATTTTTAAAAATATTTTATAGCATTACTTTATAGCTAAATTTTGACCTTATCAAAATATATAAATTAAATGTTTGACGCCCATATCAAAATTTTTCCATCCCAAGAGGTCATAGTAGATGGAGAATTAATAATAATTGGTAAGTTATTCAATAAAACAAGGAAGATAAAAATTAATTTCTTAAAAGTATAAAAACCCCATTTGAATGTGAATGGGGAAAAGTATCGTCATTTAGGCACGGTTAAACAGCTTCGGAATTTCTTTATATGCTTTTAGGCTATAAACTAACGATTTGAACGATAGCCAAGTTAAAAAAGTGAATTTGGTAAATAACGGAGACCCTAATATACCTATAGCGCTTAATAGTAGCACATTATGAGTAGAGGTCGTCATTATTAGAACAGCTAATATTGTAACGGTTTGCTGGCTCCTCTAACATCTAATGATGCATATTAATTCAATAAACTTACTGGTTACATTATCGTTCATATCAATGAACGATCAAAAAACTCCCAAGTTTTGACTAGATCAAAAAAAGCAACTTGGTAAATAACGGACACCCTACTATATATATATGTCGCTTGGTGTACGAGTGTGTGTGAATCCGAGTTATCGCGAGGTGTCTAGAGACAGTTTTAAACGAATTACCGGTCGCTTCCGACGCGACGCAGACACTATCCTACCTCGAAGCGTTCCCAGTTATATCAATATTAAACTTGACTCTTTAACATTACGTGAACATTTTTAATTTTACAGTGTTCATAATTTCTAATGGTTTACTTATCTCGTGATTGTAATTTATAACTACAATTTGGTTACAATCTATCCTCATATATCATACTCACATTTGAGAACTAAGTCTTTAGTTAGTCGATTTATTTTAGGCAACCAATCTTTTAGTAAATTATTACTGCAATTGTTGAGTAGGTAACGATATTAGAAGTTTCTTGCGATCGTTTCAATGAACCTACAAGATGGTGGCCGTCTTGTTAGAACTTTCCGGGGAGTTTTTGTGGCAAGTCAGAATCCATTCTGCATAGTATTATGTCCCATCCAATTCACTCGTGCACAAACTATATTACGTAAAATACCATCAATAATACAAAGTGTAGAGCCAAATAACACAAGATTATGAATTAAATATAAAATCAATTACATGAAATTCCAAGATCCCGCTACAAACACAACTAGCCTCTTTTCCATTGATTAACATTTTACATTACTTGATCGCATAGTGGATTAGGGTACAATGTATACGTTACTTATATATTCAATAGTGCTTATGTAAATTAAATAATATTGAAGCACAATGATTTTGCAGGTCTCGGAATTATTCAGTCGCTCTAAATAAATATTCACATTTTTATGATATATCACTTATTAAATAATCTAATTATGTTTTCAATTTTAAATTAAGTCACTGTTGTGTGTGGGATAGACCAATATTACATTAGCGCGAGCAAAACCGCGGGTAAAAGAATAGTAAATAGTAGACGTTGCGGTATAAGAGGAAATAATCGAATGATGACTTGATTTGTACAATAACATTTGACAAAATCTTTGTTATGAATAAAATATAAAATCAATTACATGAAATTCCAAGATCCCGCTACAAACTCAACTATAGCCTCTTTTCCATTGATCAACATTTTACATTACTTGATCGCATAGTGAATTAGGGTACAATGTATAGGTTTCTTATATAGTCAATAGTGCTTTAATTAATTAAATAATATTGAAGCACAATGATTTGCAGGTCCCGGAATTATTCAGTCGCTCTAAATAAATATTCCCATTTTTATGATACATCACTTATTAAATAATCTAATTATGTTTTCAATTTTAAATTAAGTCACTGTTGTGTGTGGGATATACCAAAATTACATTAACGCGCGCGAGCAAAACCGCGGGTAAAAGAATAGTAAATAGTAGACGTTGCGGTATAAGAGGAAATAATCGAATGATGACTTGATTTGTACAATAACATTTGACAAAATCTTTGTTTGTACCTGACGATATAAAAGTTGGCTAATGTTTTCTAAGTGTATTTCTATTTTGTCACACCGTTTAGCCCACATTGTTTGATGAATTTGTATGTACGGGTGTTTACATATATGTTACGGGTGTGTGAGTCTTATCTTTATCTTACCGTAAACTTCGTTGTAATCTGATAAATGATCTATCAAACGTTCAAGCAAACAAACTCTTCAGCTTTATAATATTAATATAGATTGGGCACTTCAAGCATAACCCGAACAAACATTCACGCAGGCCGGCATGGTGGGTTGGGTGTTATGTCGAACTCTTGTATCTAATTATGTAGAAATTTTAAATTAAGTCACTGTTGTGTGTGGGATATACCAAAATTACATTAACGCGAGCAAAGCAGCGGGTAAAAACTATAGTAAATAATAGACGTGACGTTATAAGAGGAAATAATCGAAAGATTTGTACCTGACGATATAAAAGTTGGCTAATGTTTTCTAAGTGTATTTGTATGTATTTCTATTTTCTCACACCGTTTAGCCTACCTTGTTTGAATAATTTGTATGCACGGGTGTTTACGTATATGTTACGGGTATGTGAGTCTTATCTTTATCTTACCGTAAACTTCGTTATAAACTGATAAATGATCTATCAAACGTTCAAGCAAACAAACTTGTCAGCTTTATAATATCGATATAGATTGGGCCCTTCAAACATAACGCGAACAGACATTCATGCAGGCATGTTGGGTTGAGTGTTTTGTGGAACTCTTGTATCTAATTATGTAGATTCTCACTTAAATAATCGAACTGAATAATTACAAACTACCCCCATATTACACATTATATCACCCGTTGAATCAGCAAAAAACCCATTAAACGTAACTCTTGTTTAACAAACAGACCATCTTTTAATTCCGTTTTAATTCTCTTTCAAATCCAGTCATACGTAAACTCTTCTCGTTTCGTCCATATACCATTTATTCTTGACCCCTTCATCCTAACAACTACTCTGCAAATGCAGTCCCAGCACCGCTGGCCATTAAACAAAATGGCGCCTTGAAATTGTTACACGACTAAATTAAATAGATTTGTGTAGTAGATTGAATTGTCGGGTATGAATAGTCCATTGTGTTTTGCCGTTTATATTACTCTTTAGAGTGCATTAGTGACAAATAGAGTACAATGGGTAAGCGATGGTAATCGAATTCGCAACGTTTTGGGCGTGAATGTACTGTGTCTATAATTTGGAGAAATTTAGGACATTCTTATTTTACTTTATACTACTCAGAAAACAACCTAGTCATCGAGAAGAACCGGCAAGACACTCGATCGGGTTTAAACTCTTAATATACATTTAAAATACATTACGCGTTACAATCGTCTTTGTGGATTCACAGAGAGAGGTGTCGATTCCAGACATCGTCGTTCACATATTGATCTACTCTATAATAGCTAAACTTATAGTCCAGCAATTCAGTAATATGATTTGTGAATTTGTTGTTTAACCTAACATTTTTACCTAACAAACTGTTACTGATATTAGTGATTCTGAAACATTGGACGACCAATTTGTTACAATTTCTAGAGTTTCATATCATTTTACGAAATCCATCTTTTCAATGTTTTTTGCGGAAAAACATAAATTTATCAAGAATGTAGCTGCTAGAATAAGCCGATAAGTTCTGGGTAATATATTTTTAGCTTGAAAATAATAGCAATAAACAAATTATTTCTTGTATATTTGGAGTGGATGTGGTTTTTTTTTTATTACTCGCGCCATGATGGATACGATACTCATTGTAAACAGCGATTTTAATATAATCTAATACTTTTATATGAACTATATAGAGTACAGCGGATTGTCTTTTTTCTATTTTGTTTTGCTATGTTCCGACAACGGCATCCAGTGCAAAACCGTATAAGTTTTAAATTTGCATTAAGTATGTACACGACAAATAGACGAATAACTCAATATCAATATCAATATGGTAGCGACTTCCAGTACATCTCTAGGTAGCACACATATTCATATGTTTTATTTAATTTGGTTAATTTGATAAACTGTTTATTTTCCGCTTTTTAGTGACTTATGGGTTTTTGATTGATATTGAAGTCGGTTAATACTTTTTTTTGAAAATTTATTTTTTCAGAATAAAGTCTTTCGGACTTGACTTCTGTTTTATAAAACGTCAAAAACAAGGAAAAATATATAACTCCGCTTAACATTTATTATATATCAGGTAATATTTATTTATTACTTAATTTGTATTTCATGAGTTTTTGTACGTATTTCCGTTTAAATTAGCAATTTCTATACTACTGTATGTATGTATTGTTGAATGAACGGAATTTACATTGAGCTCCTGTGATTGCATATGAAGTTATTTCAGTGTTAATAGCGACGGCATGATTATCATTTGCTAATTTTGTTGATATTTCTCATGTTCTACAATATGAATTAGGTACCCTCCGTTTTTTACCTTATTTTAACATATACTTATTTTAACTATTATAATTTTATCATTTTAAACCATTCTCACCTGATAATAAATGACGAGGAGGCATATGATGTTAACATACACTCTGATAAAGACTAACCCTCAAGTTCAGCAACTGGGACACATCTAAAGAGTTTGAGGACAGACTTTCAGCTGGAAGGTGGTAGCTAGCCAGGCAGGTTTAGAATAATCCCCAACACAATGCTATGGTTTTATCCCTACTTTCCTTCATCGACAGTTCTGACTGACCACACTAACAACTTAGCCATCATCGCTTCAATATAAAGATTCGAATGTCTAATAGAAGCCATATTATTTATATTTACAAGTATAAATGTGAGTAGAACTATTAAAAAGTATTGTTCCAAATTGTTGAGTATTCGTGGTGACTCTACATCTCAATAACTTGTCACTTATCACCAACACGCTCGACTTGCCACGCAGACGGGCTAATAAACGTTTTTCTTCCACTTTGAACACCCCTTGTATAGCTAACGTTTACCTAAATGCATCTTTAGGTTACGTTAATAAGGTTTACTTTCCTATGAGGAAAGTTAAAAGGAAGGGTCCTCAAAAATGATTTACTTTTGTGATGTTTGCTTAATAAACTTACATGTATTTTTTTATTGCACGAGTGAGATAGACATATTTTTTTGTTGTTCATTGTTGTTTTTATAGCCCGCACGGTATTACGGACTTTTAGTATAAGCGACAAAATCAACAAATGATTAGTGATGCTCATTATCATAACTAATAATGTAATGCATTATTCCTATGCGACTATTGAAGATATCATTATTCTGCTCGTGATTGTCCATTGTACGTTATTATTATTAACTATGACAATGTTCGGCCGGTGTAATCGCAACGTGTAAACAAGCAAGCATTATGCACCCAATAGGTGGGAAAAGGACAGATTTTACTTTATTCATGATTAAATTCGAATTATCATTTTATTACGTGACATTGCTATACATGGCGATGTGATAGAGAACAGCATAATACTTATCAGCAGGAGCATTTTATAATAATAATAATAATTGTAAAAAATATAACAGCTAAATTCATTAGTAATATATAATCGTTATTATGATTTATACAAATAATTCACAATTCACAAGCTACTACAATACATGATGCTTCAAGTACATTAGTGACTGATAATTTAGCGTTACCGCTATTTTAGATATTGTTTCAGATTAGAAAAATAAATACGAATGATCGTCTAGTGGTCGAAATCCGACAATATTCTTTTTTTATTTTTCCAAGTTTTAATATTATGGAAAATAAATGTTATTTTCCTCAACTTTTTATTGAAACCACTATAGATCGTCAATATCTACTGAACAAAATAATGCATGGACACACGGAGTAAGGGAAACTTCTTTGGCTTATGTGTATAAAATTATAGGTATATATAATAATGCTCATAGCACTTTATATCATACGAAGTCTCGTAGTATAAATACTTAACTATACATTTACTGATTTTGGTATACTACTAGATTCAGACAGACACTTGCACATACTTACACATATACATACCTACTTTACGTTTAACGCGTATCGCAAAGTTTCCCCTACCGTGCCATAAGAACTTTCATGTAAAAAAGGGATCGGTTGAATAACAGAAAAGCAAGATGCTCTTAATTGTTTTCCTTATGCCTATATATATATAGATTCTCTATATTTTTATTTGTAATCATTCGAATTTGACCTTTATTTCTATTGTTGTACATAACACTTTATAGTTATCATAATATCGGAGATATTAATTAACAAAGTCATATCAGAATTAAGAGTATTTTGTATGTAGGACTGTCTGTATTTATTTATAAATGCTTGCTTATAGATATTAAAAATGTTCCACAACATTTCAGACGCATTACTCACCTCTTGCGTCCTTTAAAACCATCATTCATTCATTCAGTTGAACTCTCTAAGCAGAGTATGGTAATACTAAAGAATCTCTGCCTATCGATTATAACAAAGGAAAGCGTGAAGATACAAGAATGACGAAACAAGAAAACTAATGGCAGTAGTAATTGAAACCCTTTCTTATGTTAACTCATCGAGTTCGCAGCTAATTACAAAGCAACCGTGGGAGATTACACGTCACATTACAACTGTAATTCAAGGCGAAGTATCGCGGTAATGTTCGCGTAACAATGTAATAACTGTCATCGTATATCATATAACATGTAAAATACTTTTGAAAGCGCTGTAGAAACTTACAGAACTCATTATTGCTAATAACCTACGCCATACGTTTACAACTGTGTTCTTACAGTCCCGTTTGAAATATTTCACCATCTACACGTAGTTAATATAACTTGTAAAAAATATGGTGTGTCGAGAGACACGCGTTAGACGTGAATTTTTTGTATTACAGAGAAGCATATTAATTTAAAAAAAAACCAACGTCACGCGATGTTCTCAGGCGATTACCCATTGCGATCGCGCTCGACGTTGCTTAACTTCGTTAATAGGACTGGTGTTTTCAACACTCTACCCGACATAGTATATATCCCCACCACTATTCGTCACTAAAAAGGTTGTCGATCAGAATGTTAAAGCCCTCCCATAAGAGGTTTTATTTAAAAAACAAATGAATACAACTAACGAACAGTATTAATATGGGTAATAGATTTTCGATAGAGCTCCGTGACGAATCTCGCTAAATTCGAGACATTACGGGGATCAGTCCCCCTTCTAATATAAACCATGCGTGTAATGTTCCCAGTTGTGCGGTTCACAGCGTGGAATGCGATGTAGGTATTTCTACGAGGTACATTATAGGCTAGAGTTAGACCACAAACGCACCTGAGGGACGTATTTTTGAAAAAAAATTGTTTATGGAACTATGAACTTTGTAGTTCTATTTTGTTTTATTAGATGGCGTTCATACATGTATTCTAAATGTAATTTGTAAGTTATCGGTAAAAGTATTATCAGTATCTCGTTAAGGGAGAAGATATTGAATATAAGAGAAGGTCATAAAATTAAGGTAATCTTTATAGGTATAATGGTGGTAGGTATCTTTAGGTGGTAGAACCACACTGAAGCTATTACTGGTTTCAGCATGAATGGTCGGCTCACCTGCGGTACCTACTACCACTACAGAAACACCCACGTGAAGTAACAGAACTTACATTGTTGCGTTTCGTTCGGTCAGTGATAGTGTCAGTGGACCACCTCCTATAAACCCGTCTCCCCTCTCCCCCCAAACACAGGTTGCCAACATACTTGCAACTCCCTTGGTGTCGCCAGTGTCTATGGAGGACGGTGATCACTTACCGTCAGGTGACCCGCCTGTTCGTTTGGTCGCTATAATTAAAAAAAAATGTATTGAAATTAAAATAGTAAAAAAAGTAAAATATTCAGATATATAAATTTTTGACTGCTAGATGGTGTTAATACGTATATTTCCATCGAATTAGGGATATTTATCATGGGGTTATCGTCATTAGTACTGGACTTCCGTTTGTATGTTACTTATGATAACTAGATGTATGCGATTAAACAATTTTTCTACATAAAAAAAAATGATATAATGTCTACCGTTTTACGCGCAACTCGCAAAACCTTGGTACTCGGAATATACACAAAAAACCAGTTACAATCGATTGATTTGATCGAGAGGCATTCCTTTGTTATTTATTTATTATATTGTAAGCTAAATCGATGGAACTTAGAGACTGTTGACAACGGACGGTCAGTTGACAGTGTACTTTACAAGTCATTCTATAAATATTGTGTTAAAATATTAAATGATTATTAAAATTACATAAGTTAATAAAATACGGATAAATTAAGTAAATCGCTTAAGCTTTCCCTCGCGTACCCTTGAATGGGTTAAATATAATAGGAATATCAAGAGCATAACATAAGGCGCGTGGGAACCGCGCTCTGCCGGCAATTTGCTACAACACCGGGAAATTGCATTTATATCTATCACATCATTTGCACGGTCTTTCTTTCTCTCCCTTCTTTCAATTCCCCTTTTACAACTTAATGCCCCCTAATTTACCCCCCACCCCCTCACTTCCGCCTGATATTTATACTAATGCTGTTTGTTTTGTATCTATATCTATACATATAATAATTATTCTAACGTGTTTGGACTTTATAGAATTTTGATAAAAATATTGTTACAGTGACTAGGAATAAATAATGAAATACATTCTAATCACGTTTAGAAAAATCTGTCTGTCTGTTTGTTCGGTCACGCAACACTGCTAAAGTACTTGTTCACGATAGACCCTCACGAAGAAAATCAAAAGGCATATTCTCGAGTAACATTTAGTATTTGTTTCATTAAACTCGGTTGGCTCTATAAAAATATTGTAACTTTATTGACGACGCGACTTAAGTACTACAGAAAAGTGGATGAGTAAATGGACTTAATACATTCTAATGATTTGATTAATCACTGTTTTTTAGATTAATTTCCACGCGGACGAAGTCGCGGTCACAGCTATAACTATTTTTTTTTCTCGAACTGATTACGCTATTGACCTGGCAGGGTCTTCACAGCTTCACCGGACTACTAAGGTTGGCGCTTAAGGCACTCAACCGATTTGGGTTTTAGGTAACATACACAAGGATACACGCACACCTCGGCTTGGGCTGTTACCTGGAAAAAGTCGCGTCTGACCTAGCTAACTATTCTAAGCTATTCATACATATATACATTTGTGAACCATACAATCGAAATTGCATGATACAAATGAATACGTGTATATCGGAATGAAAACACAGCTATAACTAGCTATAACATATAACTATACATAATAAACAGACCAACGAAGGATCAAGGAACAACTTAATCTACTGAATTTGAAATATGAAATGTAAACCCACGATACTCAAGCCTGTAGATGGCGTACCAGGTGCTGGTAAACCGGTATGCCGGTTACTGCCATTCCGTGAAGCCGCAATACTCAAGCCTGTAGATGGCGTACCAGGTGCTGGTAAACCGGCATGCCGGTTACTGCCATTCCGTGAAGCCGCAATACTCAAGCCTGTAGATGGCGTACCAGGTGCTGGTAAACCGGCATGCCGGTTACTGCCATTCCGTGAAGCCGCAATACTCAAGCCTGTAGATGGCGTACCAGGTGCTGGTAAACCGGCATGCCGGTTACTGCCATTCCGTGAAGCCGCAATACTCAAGCCTGTAGATGGCGTACCAGGTGCTGGTAAACCGGCATGCCGGTTACTGCCATTCCGTGAAGCCGCAATACTCAAGCCTGTAGATGGCGTACCAGGTGCTGGTAAACCGGCATGCCGGTTACTGCCATTCCGTGAAGCCGCAATACTCAAGCCTGTAGATGGCGTACCAGGTGCTGGTAAACCGGCATGCCGGTTACTGCCATTCCGTGAAGCCGCAATACTCAAGCCTGTAGATGGCGTACCAGGTGCTGGTAAACCGGCATGCCGGTTACTGCCATTCCGTGAAGCCGCAATACTCAAGCCTGTAGATGGCGTACCAGGTGCTGGTAAACCGGCATGCCGGTTACTGCCATTCCGTGAAGCCGCAATACTCAAGCCTGTAGATGGCGTACCAGGTGCTGGTAAACCGGCATGCCGGTTACTGCCATTCCGTGAAGCCGCAATACTCAAGCCTGTAGATGGCGTACCAGGTGCTGGTAAACCGGCATGCCGGTTACTGCCATTCCGTGAAGCCGCAATACTCAAGCCTGTAGATGGCGTACCAGGTGCTGGTAAACCGGCATGCCGGTTACTGCCATTCCGTGAAGCCGCAATACTCAAGCCTGTAGATGGCGTACCAGGTGCTGGTAAATCGGCATGCCGGTTACTGCCATTCCGTGAAGCCGCAATACTCATGCCTGTGGATCTCGAAAAATCTCGAGCAGAACCTCGATACACATGCCATTTCAGCTTGTAATTACCAGTAACTGGCATGCTGTTGTGCGAGTAACTTCGATCAACAATAACTAGATAAAGGGTCACGTACCAATCGAAGCTAAAAGCCGTCCGCGTAAATATAGCTTGTAATTACCAGTAACTGGCATGCTGTTGTGCGAGTAACTTCGATCAACAATAACTAGATAAAGGGTCACGTACCAATCGAAGCTAAAAGCCGTCCGCGTAAATATATACTTATGTGTAGCTATTTGTTTACTAAGAAAAGGAGAAAAAAAGTTTTAAAACAGTTTTAAGTTCAACCTAATTACAACCATAACACCTCGTAATAAAGTCACAAATGTTCAAAATATTATCTAATACTTACGATAAAACGAGCAAAGTAATAAATTACTCCCCTCACATATGAAAAGACAACATAAACAACATTTAGTGTGAATTCAACCTTAACACGTAATTAATAAAGTACGTTTTCACGTTATTGTGCGTGTTTGTGTCTGGCGAGGCCAAACATTTGTATCACAGCTTTAAAATCGGTAATTTTATTCAAAATTTGATATTATCTGTTAGTTTAAAGCTTAAAATATAACTTATTCAACATTTATTTAGCGAAAGTAAGATACTCCGGCCGTTAAATTGCTTTTTCGTGTATTATTTTTGCGTCTTTATCTAGTTATTGTTGATCGAAGGTGAGTAACAAGCAAGTATATTTTGGGCTTTATACATTAGGATATAGCGCTTGACTACATTCACATCTGATGTTAAATGACGAAGTGGTCTAATGTGCTAAACACTCTAAGCCTAGAGGAGAACTAGCTCTCAAGTACAGCTACAAGAACACACTTATACGTGTTTAGTGACATTCAATTTGAGGGTGATAGCTACCCAGGCGAGCCTAGAAAAAGCACCATGTGGAAGGATGTTTGATGAGAGACACACGCAGTCATTGATTTTAAACGTGATATATCTTTTCATGGCCCCTACTACATTGTTAGCTGAAAATGTTTGATTTTTGGAGTGTTCTTTTTTGCGTGTTATGGGAAATCTTTGAATATGAGTTTTTGCATGAAACAGAAGAAGAAGCGCCGTTGTTTCGCACTGAACTTAGCTGATAAACAATTTGTTTTTCAATATTGTATAAATTATTTCCTTTAAATATAAATATTATTTTATATAATTTGTGTATTGTATTTTATACATATTTATTTTGTCTTTCGAACTTTTTACTCAGTTCAAAAAGGCTGTTTTTTATATTCATGGCAGAGAAATATAAAGAACATAGAAGTTCTCACGTGAATATATAAGTAAACACACATGTTTTTTATGTTGTCACCAATTATGTGCTTTCGCTGTGCTCGCGCCGGGTGGTAGTGTACTGACCTGATTAGATTGTTACCATCACACCCATCATGAAAAACCTTTCGTGTATCCAGCTGCATGCCACGGGGCTTCCGAGGTGGCATCATAGAGACGTTGCCTTTTTTAAGAAAACTTTAAATCTCCAACCACGTGAATGTTTAGTAATCGCATCTTTAACAGAAGAACAATTGGTATTTTAAAAATTTATAATGCAGTAGTTTTTACACGCGACTTCGATCACTTAGAGCTTATGAAAAAGAAAATGTTTAGAGTACGATTGTCCGTGGAGCGCGCGTGGTTTTAGACACTCCTTTTTTTGCTTATTATATTTGCGCGGAACCCTGTTTCTTTCTTTAACAAATAAGTTGAAAAGTAAGTTACTCCATATAATATCAGTTATCTGCTCGAGAAAGTCCCATCAAAATCGGCCTAACCGTTTCGGAAATTAGCCGAAAGAAACAGACAAAAAAATGTTTACTAAAAAAAATAAACCTCCTTCAATGTGAAAAACTAATAAGGCACTAAAAATCGAAAAATAACTGAATTATTAAATTAACCAAATTAAATAAAAAAAAATTTATATTCGCGCTACCTAATAATAAATTAGAAGTCAATGCCAACTAAAATTCAAATTTGTTGCAGGTAATAAAATATGTATACTATACAGATTATACATCATGGTACACGAGAGTGAACCAAAACTTTGTATGTAGATGATATAAATTCGTTGAATATTATATGGGAATATTTATATGGGACCACCTCTGAATATAACCAATTCAAATAAAAAAAGAATCATTAAAATCGATTCATAATTGACGGAGATATCTATTAACATACATAAGAAAATAACATGCAACCGAACGTAGTAACCTCCTCGTTTTTCGAAGTCGGTTAAAAATTGTAAAAATTGATTTTTTTTTCTACCGTATATAGGTATATACATACATATTCATTTAGTTAAAACTCTTATTTTGACTACTTTATTTTGAAAACGCGTTAGAAAAGTTTCGTTAATTAGATTGGGAATGAATATATTAGATTACTTTGTGAGCACTTCTTATGTACCAGACTATATAATAATTACGAAACAATGAGTTCCTTGGAAAAGCGTGCCTGTTTTGGTGTCTTTGGTGCGAGTATGGTGTGTTGCAAATCTTCTGCAATTATATATAAAATGGCAAATTTTATTATTGAAATAAAAATTAACGGAAATATCAAGTTTAGAGTTCCGCCGGTCTAAGCGTAATCGACACCGACATGATACCTACAGAACCAGAACTCACAATTATTCCATACAATTCACGAACTATTCTTCCATGACCGATTTAACTTGGCCCATGAACAACTGCAAACCTTTTGCGAGTGCCGTTCGCTAGGGCTGTCAACATTTAATTCGAATTAAATTGTTGTATCTTATAGGTACTACTAGCTAGAAAGCTAATTTAATTGGGATTTGAAAAATGCTTCGTTTAAGTGACAAAAACATGGCACAAAAATAATTACAGTCACCTTTTACCGTATAAAGTAAAGTAGGAAAGGCTTTTAGATAAAATCATTAGGTATGCTCATAAAAATAAAATACAATTGTTTGTGTATAGGTACTACTGATATATTTTGCTATAAAAATACTTCGTTATAATCAGTTGTTATATGTTGCATAGTTCGTAATATTTTAAAAACAAAATAATAATTAATATATATACCTGTATTATTTATGTCAGATCAGATGAAAGGTTTTTTTCCAAATTACGTGACATTTATCGTTTCATTTTAATAAATCTATCTTCATTAATTAAAGCTTAAGCGCAGTATAATCTGTATTACTGTGGTTTCATCAAAATCTGTCAAGTAGTTGTCGCGTGAAAGCGTTACAAATATCAATTCATCCTCACAATTTTTCTCTTTTGTAATATTAATAAGATACATCTCGAACTTGAAATATAAGCTATAATAAATATCAAGTCTAGAGTCTAAGTAGTTGTTACTAATAATTATAAATGTGAAAATAATATAAATGTAAGTTTCTTGGTTTGTTACTCTTTATATATCCACTATTATTAATTTAGTTTTGATTGTATAAGAAGGTAATATGTTAAGCCGAGATTGATTCTTGAATTTATTTAACAGCCCTACAATTCGTGTGTCAATATATACTGGTAGCTCAATTCTGTAATTCAATTACCCTTCTTATTAGCTTCCTGTTTTTTTATTATGAAACAGGATGAGGACGTCAATTTTTAATGAAATTATTATTGGACAAAAGCCTGGGTTATGATTAAGTCGGCGGCGGGTTGTTCGCGGCCTTTGTACGTTTGTTTATTCGTTCTATAATACGTATTATTATGTAATAACTGAATAATAACTGCTCTTGGTTGTGACGTGGACGTCGCGGGTACGGTTCCGCCGTCGACATAGAAATTAACATTGGTCCCAGTCCGATAGTAGATTTGATCAGGAAGAACAAATTATATTTTAACTAACTGTGCCCGCGACTTCGTCTGTGTCCTTTATTATCTCAATCGCTTTGTTATATCTCAAAGGAATTTAGAAGCGTTTTAGGCAAAAGCTCCCGAGCGGGCTGACTTTTTCTGAAACTTCCAACAATGATCGTTATATTTCAACCAATTTACAAAAAACTCTTGATGAATTACCATATATACCTAAACCTTCCTCGTGAACCACTCTACTCGTATCTATGAATGAAAACAGCATGAAGCTTCGCTCAGAACTTTTGAAGTTTACCGTGAACAGACAGACGTGCCGGAGGACTTTATTAATGTGTAATTATCCTGTTATTGCAAGAGATTGAATTGCGTTTACTTACCTACTGTTTTCTCGGTCTTAAGTCGCGTCGTCATTTAAATAACAATAACTTTTGATAGAATCAACCGATTTTAATGAAATAAAGACTAAATGTTACTCGTGGATATGCTTTATGATTTTCTTATGGATTTATTGTGAATGTAGTACTTTAGCGCGTTCAAACAAACAGACAGTCAGACAGATAGATTATATCAACAAGGACTTGCTATCCAATGACAAAAGCTAATTGAAATATGAGGTACTCACGATAGTTAGCGTCGCTTTGTCACTAAATATTTGCACTTTAGTTACACTGTCTGATTTTAAGAAGTGATTAACCTGAGTTAATCAATAAGTATAAAGAATTTTGCATTATTTTTATAACGGGCGAAAGTCCTAACACTTCAGAAATACGACCTATATTTTTTGAAATTAACTATGTTTTTGTTAGTGTAGACTACAGATTGAATGAAAAAAGTTTATTGGCATAGGGCGACTGATCGACATAAAGCTTGTAACTTGAAACGCCGCGTCGAGTATGCGCAGGCGCACGCAGCCCGGGTATTGTAGGTCGCGGCGCACCTTTTAGTAAGGAATACGTCCTCCGACGAAATCGAGAAGCTTATTTCCTATAAAAAATGACGCACAAATAAAAATTGAATAGCTTGGAAATGTTCAATATAATATGCCCTAACATCACTCACCGACTTTGCGTACAATATTTTTCATTCTTAAGTTTGGGTTTTATCCAAAGCATTCCTAGTGGTGTTAACAGATTTTATTTACAACTAGCCGACCCGTGCCCACTTCGTTCGGCGGTAATACATAAGCGTGGAATGGTTATTTTGTGTTAAAACGCAGCGGAAGCTCTGAAAAGGAAAAAAATACCCCGATTTTGCAACATTCTTCATTGCTGCTCCGCTCCTATGGGTCTTAGCGTGATGATATATAGCCTATAACCTTCCCTGATAAATGAG
The DNA here is from genome assembly GCA_015888305.1 of Antheraea pernyi. Classification (NCBI taxonomy): domain Eukaryota; kingdom Metazoa; phylum Arthropoda; class Insecta; order Lepidoptera; family Saturniidae; genus Antheraea; species Antheraea pernyi. The sequence continues at coordinate 156,574 of MU159597.1, read as the reverse complement.
CTATATAACACTGAAAGGATTTTCCAAATCGGACCCTACTGGTCCTGAGATTACCCCTTACAACGTCACAAACTCTACCTCTTTATAATATTAGTATAGATATCTAGCCTGATGTATAGCCTGATCAATAATCTATTCTGATAAAGTGTGTTGAGACGAAGACGCTTTCAAAGATTTCTCTCTGACTTGTTCTGTATACATGAACTTATAGTTTATAATAGTCCATTTATGAAAGACAGAAGAAATGAAAAAGAGTTGAATCATTAGCCTAATTACTTGAATAACGTCACAGATTTGAAAGAATGTTTATACCTAATTTTACAAATATATCAGTTATACAGATGGGAATAATAATACATTTTACATTTGCGTTAGTTTACCATATTCGTTGTCAGTTATTCTGCTATTGGGTATTCTAATGTTCTATATCCTGCTAGATTTTTTCAACAACGATACAATAATAAAATGGATATTCGATGTTCGTGTACGTACTTTAGAATATCAGCAACGTGGAGTGATGTTTACAATAATAAAATGGATATTCGATGTTCGTGTACGTACTTTAGAATATCAACACCGTGGAGTGTTGTCCCTTTCACGCCTAATGGTTGTTACATAATGCTTGCTTGTTCGCACGCTAGACAATAAATAATCACAAGTAAAATTATGTCTTTAATGATTTGTTATCAAATAATTTGTAATGTAGACGTATGGGTAATTGTGACTACTTATATATACGTTGCAATTATCGTCAAATAGTAACTATCCCCTTTAAAGGTGTGAAATAAAAATATAAATGAAGTCTCTCTAACAATGGTGTTACATTTACGCGAAGCTAACGAGCCGCCGCCATATTGTTGTTGACAATGGCAAGCGCGAGCGCCGATACGGATTAAACATACAATTTAACAAACAATAATATGTCTCAGTGAATAGTGTTCAGTATCGTTTATAAACAGTTATCTAATTGGTATTGTTGCTATCTAAAATATACTTTAAAATCAAAATCGAACGGGCTAAAATCAAATAATACGCAAACTGGTGTCGGTTTGTAAATGTGAAATATAATTTAAATTGTTATTTGAGTTCGACATAATTAGCTTCACATTCGATTGTACGTTGCGTTGAATAGTCCACGTTTTTAAATGATTTTATTATGTAAATGTATTTAAAAAAGCGTGTACTTATGTACGGACGTGAGAAGTTATGCTTGGAGTGAATATAAGAAATAATCTTTTTATACATTTTAACTACTTTGAACCAAATCAGACTTTCGAACATCGTAATTAAATATTATAAAATGAAGTATTCTTTTGTGTTTGTGTGTTCCCTTAGTTCCTCTATATTACGCAACAGAATTTGATAATTTTTCTAAAATGTTTAAATATGTATAATACATAAATGTTATATTTACTACATTGAGATTGCAAATTTTATAGATGGGAATATATGCCTGTGATTC
>MU159597.1:141124-154986 GCA_015888305.1 Antheraea pernyi | reverse complement strand
AGGAAGCTTGTCTAAAATGCGCTGATTATGTCACTGGTCATTTATTGATGCTAAAATTGATATTTCATTTAACCATGAACCTCAATTTATAATCTAATTTTGAACATTTTCGTGAATACTATTTAATATATTATAGTTTCAGTGCCGTCACAACCAGACAAAAACTGGTAGGTAGTTTTAAATTATGAGTACCATTCACTGCTGGACACTGCACCTCTTCAATGAAAAATTAGCTAAATCTTGAATCAACTGAATGTACTCTCGTTGGTTTCTTTTAAATGAAGGTTAAGTGTCTCCAAAAACGTTCTATGTTTTGAACAAGCGTTAATTTTATCGTCTTTTGTACCTTTTGTGACGTCTTGTAATATTTGTCTAATATCTCCAGCGAATAAAATGTTATTCCTTCATATAATTCAGTATTACCTCCTTAGATCATGCATTGTGTTCCCCTGTTCATAGCTTCGATTGGAATTCTATTCACCTTAGTACATTCGTCCCACTCCACGAAGACACATTTATGCAACACTTTGGTTCTGTAACTTTCTTTAATATATTGCAGATTGAAATTTTTATTTACTCTGTATCTACTGTTAAAAAAAAAGGAATATGCTGGTTTCCCCGAGGAGGTAAAGTTACAGTTGTGCCTGATTATGCGCCTGCAAGGGCAATCTTGTTTTCGGTTCATATTTTGGCCAATAGAAGATTTATCAAAAATGTATTGCCACGTGGAGCATGTACCTATTAATCTGTACCTAACTACACCATATTAATGTACTTTCATGAAAGAAAACTAAACGACTTTTAAAATGGGGTACTGGACACGGTTCCTTTAGTTTATTCCTATATTTGCGCGGAACCCTATTTTGTATCTTAAATAAAAGTTGCCATGTTATTTCGTATAATATCAGCTAGAAAAGTCCAGTCGAAATAGGTCGGAGCGTTTTGAAGTATAGTCAGAATGAACAGACAGACATACAAAGGTAAATCTAGTCCGGTGAAGCTGTTAAAGCCTTGCTAGGCCAATAGGATAGTCAGTGCGAGAAAAAAAAAGACAAAAGTAAAAAAAATGGTATTTGTTGTGAGTACCGTATTATTTTAATATCTATTTATTTAGTAAAAAGATATTATCTCGTTACAAACAGATTTATTTTTCATATATCAATACACATCTATAAAAGTTTGTTATTATAGCCCGGTATCGGACCGTTATAAGTAAATTCCTCTATATACTATAAATTCCTTTTTTTCTACACTCCTGAACTGCTGCCAATGGATCAATAAGGAAACCAGAACAGATTAAAAAATACTTTTATAAATGGCTACGTAATCATGGGAGGGGAGGTAAGAGCTGGCCAGAAATTACAAAAAATCTGCTTACGTAATACTATAATGACCCCTTTCCAAATGTAAAGAAAGTTTATATATAGCAACAATTAAATAACAGTGCATATATTATTTATGTACTATTAATTACATACATTATTAGTGGGTAATTTCACGGTTTGTCCGCGCGCGACCACACCTCCACAATCGCTTAATTGCTTTAATTACAGTAATTACAGTCGTGCTTCAAACTTAATTACATTCCGCCACTCTTCAGACGTATTTTAATTGAATCTAATGAGAACGGCTCTATGAAAGATTCAGCTAAAATTCACAACCTCTCCGTTAAGCGAATTAGTATTATATACTCTACAGGTTAAAGAAAAAGTAACCTTAAAACAGTGGGGTAAAGTTTATTTTCGCGTTTAAGATATTTTGATGTAGCCTATGATAGGTCACAAATACCGTTTAGTCGCCAAGTATGGCGACGACGTCCGCGCGCCTTATATTTAATTAACTATTATGAAGTTTGCAGGAAGCCGAGTGTAGAGGAGGACATTATAATTATTGCAATATTAGTATATTAATATAAACGATAACTCGCGAATGATGACGTTATTAAGATGCGCTGTTCAGATTGTTCATTTGAACATTTAATTTTACTTATACATTTAATAGAAGTACATATCTGTTTTAGATTTATTGTATTTGACTATAAAGGTGTATTTTTAAACTCTTAATCTATAGTTCACTCATGTGTATATTTACAAATACTAAATATCTTTAATTTATTTCCGGGTTACCAACGTTTATTGATCACATATATTTCACTATACAATTCTTTCGCTTACTGAACTAAATTCTGCTGTGATTTTTTTTATTTCTTATAACATTAGAGTAGGTAAATCTAGTCCGGTGAAGCTGTTAAAGCCTTGCTAGGCCAATAGGATAGTCAGTGCGAGAAAAAAAAAAAAAAAAGACAAAAGTAAAAAAAATGGTATTTGTTGTGAGTACCGTATTATTTTAATATCTATTTATTTAGTAAAAAGATATTATCTCGTTACAAACAGATTTATTTTTCATATATCAATACACATCTATAAAAGTTTGTTATTATAGCCCTGTATCGAACCGTTATAAGTAAATTCCTCTATATACTATAAATTCCTTTTTTCTACACTCCTGAACTGCTGCCAATGGATCAATAAGGAAACCAGACCTCTTAGGCTCTTCTCGCGCGCCCCGAAGGGGTGCGCGTGGAAACCGCGTCAGGGATACCCCTCTTGCGGTGGCTTCACTCTCCCCCCGTGTCAGCGGGGGCGTCTGATCCAATGAATACGGCCGGTAGGCGCGCGTTTCGGTGATATCTCGACCTCGTTCGTGGAGTGTTTTTGGTGTCTTGTATGTTTGTGGCGGTCTCACTCACGATCTCGCGGTGCGATCTCGTTATCGTCGGTGTGTAGTAGCCGGGCAGAAGCTTGCAGGAAGATACGCATTGCTTCCTGGGTTCTATCCTTGAACTCCGCTTGGATAATCCGCGCTTCGTCCGAGGAGGCAGTCCCTCTCCGTTAAGCGAATTAGTATTATATACTCTACAGGTTAAAGAAAAAGTAACCTTAAAACAATGGGGTAAAGTTTATTTTCGCGTTTAAGATATTTTGATGTAGCCTATGATAGGTCACAAATACCGTTTAGTCGCCAAGTATGGCGGCGACGTCCGCGCGCGTTATATTTAATTAACTATTATGAAGTTTGCAGGAAGCCGAGTGTAGAGGAGGACATTATAATTATTGCAATATTAGTATATTAATATAAACGATAACTCGCGAATGATGACGTTATTAAGATGCGCTGTTCAGATTGTTCATTTGAACATTTAATTTTACTTATACATTTAATAGAAGTACATATCTGTTTTAGATTTATTGTATTTGACTATAAAGGTGTATTTTTAAACTCTTAATCTATAGTTCAGTCTTGTGTATATTTACAAATACTAAAAATCTTTAATTTATTTCCGGGTTATCAACGTTTATTGATCACATAAGGAATATTTCGCTTACTGAACTAAATTCTGCTGTGATTTTTTTTATTTCTAACATTAGAGTAGGTAACACGAGAATATTCTAACGGGGTCTATAATCATTTTGCATAAAAGACAAGAAATTTAACGAAATCGTATTAATTTTTTTTTTCAATTAAAAACCTTATAATAATGAGGTTTATATATAAAATATGATAAACAGAATATAGGAGACGGATTGGGCACCGAATGAGAACAGGTGATTACTAAGGCGTAATCTAATCTTTGTTGTTATAGAAGCCATCTCCATACTAATAGAGCCGTGTGAGCACAATAAGTTAATTAGTGAAACCGCTCGAGCCGCCGCTGGTTCGCTCAGTGTATGTACCACTTTGTTATATAAACAGACCATATATACCTATTAGCCCTTTTAGTAAATATATATCAATATTTATCGCTGCGAAAAGGGAATGTTGTTTACTTTTCTGTCACACTATTTTTGAATTTGTAAAACTTTATGAAAAACGAAGAAATTATAGCAGATGGTAACGGCGGTATTATTCCTATATATGTCTACTTTATAATTGATTATACTGAGGGGTATTGTGTCGTAATACACGTTGTGGTTGAGGACTTTATATTACAATCCAAAAACCCAAAACACGGGCGAATAATCTTTTTTTTTCTTTTTTTTTTATTGTAGCTCGGCAATGTGACTACTGTGCCTGATGGTAAGCACAATACAATCCAAAAACAATGGCGAAGTATCTCTTCACGTTACGCTTGAAGGACCCCATGTCATATGAAGGAGGGAACACACTGACAGGGAGATTGTTCCACAGCTTCACGGTACGGCAAAGATAAGATGTTGCGAACTTTTTAGTTCGTGCCCAGATAGGATTTACCGTAAAACTGTGGCTCCGAAGACCAGCACGCGTGGTGCGGTTATGAAAAGGAGAGGAAGGGATCAAGTTGAATAACTCTTCAGAACACTCGCCATGATACAGACGGTAGAACACGCTCAGTGAGGCAATGTCTCTGCGCAACTGAAGCGGCTCTATGAACTCTGTAATGTCTGCATCATTAACAATGCGGACAGTCCGTCTCTGCAACCTAATTACAGTCGTGCTTCAAACTTAATTACATTCCGCCACTCTTCAGACGTATTTTAATTGAATCTAATGAGAACGGCTCTATGAAAGATTCAGCTAAAATTCACAACCTCTCCGTTAAGCGAATTAGTATTATATACTCTACAGGTTAAAGAAAAAGTAACCTTAAAACAATGGGGTAAAGTTTATTTTCGCGTTTAAGATATTTTGATGTAGCCTATGATAGGTCACAAATACCGTTTAGTCGCCAAGTATGGCGGCGACGTCCGCGCGCGTTATATTTAATTAACTATTATGAAGTTTGCAGGAAGCCGAGTGTAGAGGAGGACATTATAATTATTGCAATATTAGTATATTAATATAAACGATAACTCGCGAATGATGACGTTATTAAGATGCGCTGTTCAGATTGTTCATTTGAACATTTAATTTTACTTATACATTTAATAGAAGTACATATTTGTTTTAGATTTATTGTATTTGACTATAAAGGTGTATTTTTAAACTCTTAATCTATAGTTCAGTCTTGTGTATATTTACAAATACTAAAAATCTTTAATTTATTTCCGGGTTATCAACGTTTATTGATCACATAAGGAATATTTCGCTTACTGAACTAAATTCTGCTGTGATTTTTTTTATTTCTAACATTAGAGTAGGTAACACGAGAATATTCTAACGGGGTCTATAATCATTTTGCATAAAAGACAAGAAATTTAACGAAATCGTATTAATTTTTTTTTTCAATTAAAAACCTTATAATAATGAGGTTTATATATAAAATATGATAAACAGAATATACAAGACGGATTGGGCACCGAAAGAGAACAGGTGATTACTAAGGAGTAATCTAATCTTTGTTGTTATAGAAGCCATCTCCATACTAATAGAGCCGTGTGAGCACAATAAGTTAATTAGTGAAACCGCTCGAGCCGCCGCTGGTTCGCTCAGTGTATGTACCACTTTGTTATATAAACAGACCATATATACCTATTAGCCCTTTTAGTAAATATATATCAATATTTATCGCTGCGAAAAGGGAATGTTGTTTCTGTCACACTATTTTTAAATTTGTAAAACTTTATGAAAAACGAAGAAATTATAGCAGATGGTAACGGCGGTATTGTTCCTATATATGTCTACTTTATAATTGATTATACTGTGGGTATTGTGTCGTAATACACGTTGTGGTTGAGGACTTTATATTACAATCCAAAAACCCAAAACATGGGCGAATAATCTTTTTTTTTCTTTTTTTTTTATTGTAGCTCGGCAATGTGACTACTGTGCCTGATGGTAAGCACAATACAATCCAAAAACAATGGCGAAGTATCTCTTCACGTTACGCTTGAAGGACCCCATGTCATATGAAGGAGGGAACACACTGACAGGGAGATTGTTCCACAGCTTCACGGTACGGCAAAGATAAGATGTTGCGAACTTTTTAGTTCGTGCCCAGATAGGATTTACCGTAAAACTGTGGCTCCGAAGACCAGCACGCGTGGTGCGGTTATGAAAAGGAGAGGAAGGGATCAAGTTGAATAACTCTTCAGAACACTCGCCATGATACAGACGGTAGAACACGCTCAGTGAGGCAATGTCTCTGCGCAACTGAAGCGGCTCTATGAACTCTGTAATGTCTGCATCATTAACAATGCGGACAGTCCGTCTCTGCAACCTGTCCAGGGTATCCAAGAGGTACTTTGCCGAACCGTCCCAGAGGTGCGAGCAGTATTCCATGCAATGCCGAACTTGTTACTTATAAAGGAGATATAGCTGTTCAGGCGTCAAAAACCGTCGCACCCTGTTCAGGATTCCGAGTCTCCGAGATGCAGTGGAGATCACGCTCTGTATATAATCCCTGGGATTGAGGTCGCTGCGAATATCTATGCCTAAGATATCGAGTCTGTCTCGCATTGCGAGCGAGACGTTCTGAAGAGCTGGGAGGGGCGTAATTGAGGATCTCTTGCAGGTAATCTGTATCTGTATGGAATCTGTATTTATTCCTCGTATTTCCTCAAAATTATGGTAGTTTTTTATTAAACCTTGTCTTAGTTTTTGCAAACAATGACTTCGATGTCGTTATGTAAGCAAAAAATTTGTTACAGTCACAAAGCTGATTAACTCTGCAATGCGATACAGTTTGGTACGAAATTGGCCGAGTTGCGTTTGACGTGTGGGGCTCGCGTCCCACCAGTGGGCTGTGATTAGGCGGACACGTGCGCGCCACGCGACATCCGCCGACGCTAATGAGAGAGATCCTATACTTTGTTATTTTTTTAATCTATAATTATCTTGAAATCATATTTGATTTTTTATTTTCACTCACAATAAAGTAAATAAAACTGAAGCGTCTGATACATGTCAGTGTTAATGTTCGAAACAGCTGAACCGATTTTGACGAGACTTTCAGTAATAGGCGTAAATGAAGATGGGTGATAGACTTGTAAAAGTTAATTAGTAATTATAGAATATCGTTTCAAAAAAGAAAGCCCAAAATTAAACAATGTAAAAGTTACATAAGTAAATGTTGTTATAACACAAATTCGTGATTCGTCGTTATTCGTGAGCATCAGATAGTAAGAAATCAACTAACCAAACCAAACGTATGATGTCCAATATACGTTCATGCCAGCGTACTATGCAGAGGAACGTCCTTGTACAAAGTAAAGATATAAGACTACGAACTAAAGCGGTAAATTAGGACAGACGAAGCTAGGTAAGCAGGCTAGTTGTTCGAAATGCTATTTTGACCAATACGTTATTAATTTTCATCTAATGAAATAGCTTAGTTACGTTGAACATTTCACGTAGATACTGCTCTATACACCATATTGTTTCACTGAATATCTTGAAGGATACAAATTTTAAGTAACGCGCAACAAAAAAAGTTGTTTAGGTGAAGGTCACGCTTACTAACATGTCACAACGCGAAATTATAAATTTATCTCCTGTTAAAAAAATAATGTTAAACGCGCCTAAAAAAGTTTTCACTTCAAAAGAGTTACTGAAAAATAATAATTATGGAATGTTTATTATTTACGCGTAAAAATGTATGTGGCTTATACAAGAACATGTAATTGCAACCTTGTTGAATACAATGTTTGCTATTGTACTGTATGCTGGGGTCCGACGGTGGTCGACGGTCACTGTTGCGGTGGGAAACACGACATCGGATCCCCTATTAGCTGCGGGTTGCCGGTGACACGCTCTACGATTTGTATTACAGTTTAATTTGGCACTTTGGGGTTTCAACACGCACTAGGGGCCCTAGTACTGTAGTCAATCTGGTATCTAAAGCTACGGTCCTTGCTGGTTAAAATAATCAATGTTGTCATTGAGTTCAATGAGACACTATGACGGGTTTTGCAGCCGTGTTCAACAATAAGCTTCAGTTGTTGAAGAAGGGCACTCATAAAACCATAGCGTAGTTATATCTCCGCAACCACCTATAGATATGTTCCGACAGCTTCACTTGAGAACCAGAATATCTAGGTACTTATAACTTAAAATGGTGTTTAACACTTATCAAATATAATAAAGTAGATCAAAAATCGTTAATAATTACATTCCATAAAAAAAAGGTTTTGATAATGGAACATATTCTAGAGCCAGTTAAATATATTGGCTTTACGTATATTGTGAATTACAAGGTATTCAAATGCTAACTCATACTTCAATAAAAAAATGTGTACTTATCATAGTCCGGTGAAGCTGTGAAGATCCTGCAGGGTCAATAGCGTAGTCAGTTCGAGGAAAAAAAAAAGTGTACTTATGTACACGCGTTAGAAGTTATACTTCTTAGGCGTAACAAGATAAAAATCTTTTCAAAATTTTTTCTTTCGCCTTATTATAGTTCGCGTTTGTAGAAAAAATGACAGTAACAATAGCAAAAAGTAAAAATTAAATAATAAATTGAAAGTTTTAATACAAACAACAAATACAAAGAAACAAAATGTTGACTATAGCTAACTTCAGGATGTCGGTTTTTCGTGTCGGTGTGCGCGCATCGTATACATTTACTCACATCATTTTTTCCTAACGTGCCAAAAGAAGTATAACTTAAAAAATTAGAAAGAACCAATTCCTGTTTCCCACAATTCAATTTATATCATACAGTATATATGTATGTAGCTGTAGATAGGTTGCAACTCGCATGTCGATGTTCAGTAATTAATGAACCACAACAAAGTTGATTCGATTCGTTTTATTTTTTTCACTGCAACGACAATGTAGCTGTCGGCTGCATTTTTTATCCTGTGATGTGGCGCTGTCGCACTACGAGCGAAAACCACAATTGCATTTTTAAAGATATCTACTCCTAATTATAAATATTGGTGTATATCTGAGATGGATTATCTCTAACATATTCATACAACTCTAACTAAATTATTTCACGAAGGTTTTATACGATACAATTATTTTACTTTTATTACTTACTATAATATAATAACTAGGAAAATTAAAAACTTGTAAAGAAATAATACTAGACATAACTATTAATCGTATCGTAACTATTAATTTGTAAATATGATATCTTTTTGCTATTTAAAGTTGCTTACTGCATAAGTCGAACAAAAATGATAGGTATCATAATTATAAATAATAATTAATAGTTTTCCTAGTTTGTGTTATACGAGTTGTAATGTATCGCTGTGAGTGCGACCGCACCGCAGGTAGTGCGGCGCGTTGCGGCCCCGTAAGTAATTTGTTTTCGATTGATTCTCCCTTTATTGAAAACTCTTTATAAAACCCTTTATTATGGAAGCCGCAGCAAACTCCACCCTCCCCTCGCCCTCCTCCCTCGCAGGGACACCTCACCTCTAAGACTGTGACGATTCAATCAACATCGACTCTTCAATTTGATTTGTAATTAACTTAGTTAACGATTAAATGTATTACTGTCGTCGGTCGGCGATGTTTTACAATCAATGGTTCTTTGGTTATTTTTATGATCATATAATCATATTCTTGATTAAAGCATTTATTTCATTTAATTTAAAATCTAATACCTAAATGCTCTTCTTCTTTCTAATAGTGGCATCACATTGAACGGGAGAGAAGATGATACACTTTGTATAATATTGTAATTTCAGTAATTATATGTTGATGCTAAGATACCTTCACATAGACTATATTAACAAATATTACAAGTCTGCCTTTATACGAATACTCTTAAATCATATCCTGGCACGTGTACCATAGGTCCAGTCCCATTCTTCAAGCTTAAGAATAGCAACATCGCGAATATATAATGTAATAGTCTAATATTAGTCAGTATTATTACAGAACAAAACTTGTCAATCACATATAAAATTTAAAACCTATTCCCGGCCGTGGCGCCCCCTCTTATCGCGCTCGCGATCGCAAACAGCAACGCGTGCACACACAAGTTAATAGTTCTAATATCATCGGCCACGCAATTACTAGATCTGAGCCTTTGTACAAATAAATAAGTCGTTATTAAGTAGTGAGGGCGAAGGGCAGACAAACAGAGGGCGCCGCCCGCGCCCTACGCCGCGTCCCAGCTCGCCTCGCGCCCGCGCCTGCGGCTCTCTATGCAAGTTCCAGTGTTTCACAAACTCTACTGTCATTTGTTCCTGTAGCACTGTGCCCACGTTTAATTCTGGACAATTGTACGTAACATTCCCTCAAAGTAAATAGTGTAGGTAAGTAAATCAATTACCAAATATTGACTTAAACTTAGTTTCGTAAATCTTTTAAAACTGGAACTAGTGGTATTTTATATTATTTTAATTGGTTAGTTGAACAGTAGTAGTAGTGGAAATGAAAATAGGAAGGGGTACAAATTGATTTTTAGTGAAATCATATTGTTTCTTAGGCAAACTTTATTGACATCGCTTACAATTCACAATTGATCGCATCTTTTAATTATCATTTTCGAGTGGAGAAATATCGAAATCTATAACATTTACAATGGGATTATGATAAATAAAGTAAGATACGAAATGTTTGATTATTTTTCTCGCTCTGTCTCTTTCTATTCCCGCTCCCCAGGAGCGTTGAACGTTTAACGCAACAGTGCTTTCATAAACCTTCAATAAACCTATTAAACGGTTTTTTTATTTATTTAATAGCATGGCTAAATAGAGTATCCATATTTTATTATCTTCGATTGATTGATTATTCTATCCGTCACTACGAGGTTCAATTTATGTGGAACAGTGCAGCGGATAAAACATTTTTACTCTTTAGCAGCACGCTGCGCCCGTACGTCGCGCCGTGAGGGGCACACGCTGTTTGAGCACCACTGTCTCGCAGGATCGGTTGTGCAATAAACGTTTCGGTCTTGTTTGTACACGTCTTTATTGAATTTGTACGTAACGCTCGTGTTTAAGATGCAAATAATATAATATCAATGCAAATCTTACGGAGAACTTTTAACGGATCGATAATTTTTATTATAACTAGTTTTGATTTTTGTTCGAATATAAACTAGAGAATAATTTACTCATTTCAATACAGTTCAATTTCGGAAATGTTTAGGCAGGGGAAATTTTAAACCGACATTTAGATATTGTTCTGAACGTTGGTGAGAGTTCTTCGAATGCTACCAAGGAGAGTGAAGAAACATTTCCTATTTTCAATTATATGTAAAAAAATACGGAACTGCAAATTTGTCTATGTGCAAGTCTCTAGTATATCATAAGCCGGTAGATTAGCGTAAGAAAAGAATGCCTGCTTCTCTTCGAGATGAAGGCTTTATTACCTAGCAGTGGGACGACTGCATACTATAGTTAATAAAATACCCATAGGTTCTGCATATATTAGGTATTTAGGTTAGTGAAGTGCTTAAATTTAAGTATGCATTTCTAATATTGTAGGTACTCGTATTATTAGTCATCTCATTAAAAGTATAGGTAATTAACTGATAAGTGATTCCACAGAATTTGCTGTAAATAGAACAGCGTGTTAATCTCTAGGTACATGTAGAAAATTTGTCCATGTTAGTTTTTGAACGATTTAATCGATCTACTTACATTTTTATATATATCAAAATTATTTGAAAACAACAAAACTATTTTCGCGAGAATGAGTTAATATACCAAATAAACAATACTATAATAACTTTACGTTCTGTTTAAACCACAACCAGTTCTGTATATCGTCGCTACTTCAAATCGACTTCGTTCCAATTTCACCCCCTTTTATTCTAAATTAATAATTATGTTGACATATTTTACACACAATTAGGTACTCCTAAATTGACCATTAAGAAAGTATGTAAGCAAGCGAAAACAAGAATTTAAAGTGACGCTTATTTACGGGTAACAGCTTCTAAATGTCTCGCTAATAAATTCAATAAAAAGCCTATGCAGATTTACCCACAAACTTTAATTCGCGCTCCACGAACAAGTTTCAACCTTAATGTGAGGACATAAGGTATATTTAAAACTAATAATAGTTAAGCCCTTTTTTAAATTAACTAAGACGTAATGATGCGAGAGGAGGACGAGTTCGCGAGAGGAATTCGCTACAACATTCGACTTTCAAACTTATTCCTGCAGTTTGAAGTGTGTAATTGAATTGTCTCTAAATTATTAAATGCAAGGGAATCATGACCTTATTTAGTTAGACTTAAAGCTTATAATAGCCTGTAATGGGGTGAAGTGTTAAGGAGTCGTTTGCGGAGAGTTAATTTAGTTGGGGATTAATTGAGTTGAGTGATTGATGTTTAGAGGAACGGCTTTTGATGCGTCCCGTTTGTTTGTGTGAGTGAGGCGGAGATGCGTCTTATATATGTATCTATTATATCTAGTATCTTATATGTATCTATTATCGTCAGGGTATTTTACTTAGTTTGGTAATAGAACATATGATTTTTGCTAGGTATTTTATCTTATACTTTCAATTCAGTATATAGATGAGGAAACCTGAAACTGAGAAATGTTCTTGTAGTACGACTATATTTGGCAAAATATAGAAATGTGAATTTCTCAGAATTTGTAATCGCCAATACGTCGTGGGCTGTTGTGGTGATTATGCCCATTCCTACCTTCGGGAAGAGGCCTACGGCCCTGCAGTGGGTCTCTTACAGGCTGATGATGATGATGATATAGATGAATATTTATTGAATTGAAAATAACATACAGTCTGCTTAATTTGTCATTTTTGAATTTGATTCACTCTGAAATTATCTTGTAACGTTACTAATTTTGTGGATTAAAACTAGCTGTTACACGCGGATGCGCACGCTCTTTTAAAAAAATGTATGAAAGATATGTAAAATTGTGAGTGGGTGTGTACATTACAGAAACGCTTTTTCAAAAACATTTGTAACTACGACACGCACGCCAACTGTAACATGTAACGTGTACATTAGATATATGAATACAAATAGTGTATCGAATGGGATGGGATTTATCATCAGCAACATACCTGCAACTTCAACCTACTATATATACCAAACTCAGTCCTCACTAACACTATATAAGAAAGTAATGCAAATTATAAGCTATACATTATCGAACAATATATCTTAAATCTTTTATTATGTAGATATAATATGCCCGTATTGTCGATATACTTAAGTTATTCTTATACGTTGCTATAATCACTGAGTTATGTACAGTAGCTATATACCAATCACGCTAAGATCAATATTGAGGAATCTTAGCATTAGCCCAAAAGTAACTATTCCACGTGGAGGAAGTCGAAGGCAGTATCTAATAAAAAACGTATATTAACGCGGATATATGTGAAGAAGGAGCAATATATGTAATTTACCTTTTCCTTCAAAAGAACTGTATATTGGCGTGGATAAACAAAGGAGGCATTTGTTCCTCTCTTACCTCCCTTGAAACTCAAGGCTCAAGTATTATATATCCAATTTCAAAATTCGAATTGATATTCTGTGGTCGTTTTAAACTATTCGACCGAGTTTTTGGCAGGATCTTGGAACGTCAAGTAGTGGATTTTATATATTATTCATAATCCTGTCTTATTCCCTATATTTTTATAAATATCGGTGGTGTTTTACGTAATATAGTTTGGTTATTGTGTACAAGTAAAGTGGATGGGAAATAATACAACGTAGCTTGGAGTTTGACTTGGCACAAAAACGCCCTGGAAAGTTCTATAAAGTAAATAACGACCATTTTCAAGCCATTTTCACCAGTAGATAGAATGATGATTCATGGGACAGGTTTAGGTATAATTTGTAAAGATTTTCATTTTATTATCGGGCGGGACGTCTTCCGAGCCCGCTAGTTATCTGCTCGTAAAAGCCCCGTGAAAGTTGGTCCAACTAATTAGGACATAGTAGGATATTGCGGACAAAGTCTTGAGAAACAAAATAAAATAGTTTAAGTTACTTCTTATAAGGTGAGTTATCGGCCAGTGAGAGTCCCGTAAAAATCAGTTCAAGCATTACGGATATTCCA